>CM034154.1:182797059-182984663 GCA_019776745.2 Taxus chinensis
TAAGGTATAAAACCTTTGATGTCCGTCAAGAGCAGGTTCAAATACAAAAAAAAAATTATTATCACTTTTCTTTCAAGACGTTTGTTTGCTCGCAGCATCGTCATCGTCGTCGTCGTCGTCATGAGTGTGGCGCCGTCTATATTTCGCAGCTTTACAGCTTTGAATGAGTCCTTGCAAATAATAAATATAGGGGGTGCACCAACCCTTATTGATTTCTTGTTGTTAATTGTATCTGTAGTTTTACACTTGAGTTATAAGTTGATTACACAAATATAGACTTGTGATGAAAAGCCAAAAGGTCATCATTGAGTTGTGGATTTATCTTATACAAGTACAAATATGATATGTTGTATTTATTTATGGTACTTCCATCTTTGGGGCGTTATATACAAGGGAACATCATGTGTTATATTTTCAGTTACAAATCATTATTATTATTTTGGATATTTCAATGTGTGATATTATGATTTGATGTAGATTGTTGTGATATTTTAGAGATGCATCTATATATATTGGTATAAACATATATGTGATTTTATTCATCATAGATTCATTGCATGAAATGCACTTCAAAATCCACCCATTGAAAGCTTGAATGTAAGTCCTTTGGGAACCAACCCAATTTCTGAAACTTGCATGCCAATTACGAATCTCATTTTGTAGCTACATAGTTGCGTGTAGATGCATTTCATTGGATACCCCACTTGCAGCAACATTACCTAGATATTTAGCTCCTGAGATGAAGTTATTTTATTTTTGATGACAATTTTGAGGAACTTACAAATGCAAAATAGGCATTTAAACTTATTCTTAACCAAATGTTTTATCAACGTAGAAAGACCAAACAAACACTTCTTTTGCTCCAGAAGTTCACAAAATTTGGATCAAGTAAGTTAGAAATAAAGCATTTTTTAATCTCCTTATCAAATAAGTTTCTATATTTAGGATGAACAAACAAACACATTACACTGTCCTTTGAAAATTATAATACCATAAATAGTGAAGAGTATGAGAAAAATAAAAGCATTCGTAAGTGTTGGGGGTTAAGCTAGATATCTAGAATAAATTTTTGGAAAATATTCTTCGCCTACAAATACTTGGCATACAAATTGAAATGCAAGAAAAATTAACTGGCCCCAACAATCAGTTTTCCTCCCAAAATAGCACACAAACATCAGTTTTCCTCCCAAATTGAAATGAAAGAAAAATTAAAATGAGTAAAAAAACAAGGCCATGAGGTGAATTGAAGGGCAGAAAGAAGAAAATTGTAGCTAGAAATATAAATGTAAATAGTGTCGTATAATTTTTATGGGCACGTTAACATGTGTTTTGTTTTTTAATATGTTGTGTATTGGAAGAGGGCAAGGAGGAGACACTATGCATAATTTTGTGTCAAATTTTTGTTGACATGAAATCAATTGAAAATTGCAACACCTGTCAACATTTTGTATATAAAATGTGCCATATTGGATCAATGTATTTCCCTCCATCTAGCCACACATCGGAGGCATGTTTTTAGTATGTAATCGTGGACTTGAAGGTGCAATTAAATGCAAAGTGTAGGGTCACTTATAATTGTCCCAAATATTTTCATATTATTATTTACGTACTTAATTAATAAGATTTTTCTTGCTTAGAAAATATAAAAGTGATTTTGAAACTGAACATCCTACAAGAACATGAAAAAAAGAAGCTAAGGTCAAGGTTTGACCCTCATCCCTACAATTTGAAAACATTTATTTTGTCCATTATTTCATAAAACTAAGAAGAAATTTGCAATGTACCTTGTACATCTTGTAAGAAATACTCTCCATACCGTGTAACAACCTTCATACATGTATATAATTCAAATTACTAGGGGAGAGACACCAATAGTTGAGCACGGTACAATTGTGAATATAGTTCCTAGAATACACAACACCCAAGAGTTGTCACAATAAAAAAGCACAAAAACATCATGTCCTAAAAAGAAGTCAGATCCATTTTCATAGCATATGCAAGCAAGTTACAATGTGATGACAAACAACCTCACCAGGATTTCAAGGAGGATTAAAGCATTCGAACAATTAAGGACTTACCCATAGTGCTAGATGCATCATCGCCCCTATAAAAAAGTTACATGAGCGCTCATCCATCCATACACGTATTCAAATATGAGTATTGAGAGAAAAGACAACATAAAGAATTGTCTAAATGCCATTGTATCCTGTAATAAACATATAACAATGTTTATTACACACAAAGAAGTACTTCCATTAGAAAGAATGAACTGCAGACACTCAATCTTACCCACAATACATGTTAGAGAGTTGCAAGTAAAATCAGGCCTCAAAGTTGACCTTTACTTCATGACTTTGAACAGCTGACCTTCTTGAAGTGAGATGATGCCGATAAAGCAAGGCCATGAAAGAGGAGGATGAAATACCAAGAACAAGACATAAAAGGATATTTCATGCCCGTTAGCTAGGAAATAGCACAAGAAAATGTTCATTCAACTATTAACCAAGACCCTTGACATCTAGTAACTAGGGAAACAAACACTTTCGAAGACTGTAGAGGGAAGATAATTGTGTTTCTAACAATGGAGGCATCTATGGGCTCGCGGGGAGTGAGGAGGGCATCTGGCGGGTGCCCATTCTTCACACCTGCATGGTCTCCCAGAGGGCGACCCCGATACTCTGCCACAGGAATGGAGGCAACCATCAAGCTAGAGCTGTCAAAAGCCTTTGGGAGAAGGGATACATCCAACCCACCGTCTTGGGACTCCTCCTGCATCACTATCTTCACCCCCCTTTTCTCCTTTCCCCCCATGGAATACTCAACATAAATCATTGATTGTTCTATATTTTGAAGGCACCTTTTTGTGAGCAAGAGGACTAATCCTAGGAGATTGTAACCGGATATAGATGCATTCACATCAGCCACCTGTCGTAGTTATTCACATCACCTAGTTTTCAGTGGCATTAAGAGGCATGGGTTGCTATTAGGAGATAAGTTCAACAAGCTACCCAAACAATAAATGACAGAATATACTTCAATAAAGAGTAGAGGTATATTCTCTTCCAAACATTAGAGAATTTGAAAATTAAAAATTAAATTTGTCATGTGGCACAAAGTGATTGGTTGGAGTGAAAATGTTAATTGTATTGGTGAAGCCAATATACTTGCCTTCGGCAGTATAATAAGTCCAATTGACATCATAAAGTTAATATTGATATAATTTATGTTGTATTTTTTTTTTAAATTATATTTTTCAGTTATTATTTTTGAAGGTCAAAACATCTTAATTTTGGTTATACTTCACTATATACTAAAATCTTTTAAATGAGAAGAATATTTGATGATAAATGAAATATATAAGATTAGTTGAAAAGGATATATCCCGACCTACCTTTATACAAGATTTATGTCTAAGTTGAGTTGAGCAAAAACAATCCCAAATTTCAATCAACCCATTATGAAGATACTTCTTAATGGATACGACCAGCCCATCATGAAATTACTCTTCAGAGGATGATGAACCAAGCCCATCACTAAGATACTCCCAAGGAAATATTTATGTGTCTTAAAACAACACCGATATATCAATAAATTCTAGTACACTGAACAATGCATTAACCAATATATTTAAAATATTACTAAAAACCATAGGTAAAATTTTCCCACCATAACTTAGATATCAAAATCTTATAACACTATGAGAAAATATCTAGCCATTTTAAAATAGAAGTTTATCTAAAAATATCAACACTTTAACATACATTATTATAATCCCATTGGATTTATATATCCCTTTGTCCAAATTTTAGACACCCTTTTTAGTATTTTTACAATTTGCACTTTTTCCCTAGATCATATATAAAGATAATAATATTGTAACTATATTCAAACGTAGTAAAAATAAAATTCACCTACTATATTCAAATATAGCTATTTATCAAAAATAGTTGTTCAATAAATAAATTTCTTCCATGTCTTTAAAATATTATAAATTTTTAAATTTTGCATATCAAAATTTATATGTAAACAACTTATTATAACGACTTTTAAGTTCTAATTCAGTTGCAAATTACACATTATCATTTGGCGACTATTTTCAAATTAAACATTATATCATGATATATAATTTACTCTCAAATTTAATAGTGAAAGGCACGGGGATTTACATGTTAGACTATATTTTGAATGTAAAATGACACGGATAGGGAGAAATAAAAAACTCTAATAATAAGACTAACATTAATACATAATAAATTAAAAAAATGTAATAATAAACATAATATTATATATTTAGTTTGTTTTAAATTCTAATAGTAATAGTAATATCCACCTTTTTATATTACTATTAATTATTATTTATATTTATAATATTAAATAATAGATAGTTCATTAAAATTTATAATAGAAATATATTATAATTATTTTAAATATTTTTTAACATATCGCTTAATAGCACCAAAGATAATATTGATAGTAATAATAAATACAACTATAACAATATGACCTAGGCTTAAGAATGAATAATTATATATTCAAAAGAACTATCTTAAAATCTTTTAATAAGAGAAGAAATGATTCTGGAGAGAGGATGATTTCTCATAGTGGAAAGCACTAGTGCAATTTAACATGAAATGCATAAACAAAAAGCTATCAATGTAATTATATTTTATTTTTATATGCATTGTAAATATATAAATCCATTCTAACCAAATATATTATTATTCATGACAATTTAAAAGTTTTCATAAGTTAAAAAATCTCAACAAGTATTTTAAAATGAGTAGTGCCATACACATATATATTGCAAAAATAACAATAGGACTTAGGCTTGAGAATGAATAAATATCTATTAAAGAAACATCCTGACAATTAAATTTATAGGAGAAATATGATAGACGATGAGTTATCATAGTGACAGGAGCATACCAATTTAACAAAAAATAATAATTAATAGAAAAAGCCTATCAATATAAATGTTTTTTACTTTTATATGCATCATGATACACATATATAGTTAAAAGGATTTTACTAAACAATGTACATGTTTCGAATAAAAAATCACCAAAAAAACAACCATGAACCTCATTCCAAGGAGAGGAAAAGTTATAAGAGTAAAAAAACTGAATTTGGGGGTTAGAAATAAATATATTCAACATTTAAGGATCGTCCTTTATGGAGGTAGAAATGTACTAGTATTAATAGAGGGTTGTAAATTGTCATAGGTTTTTATCCACATTCCCCCTTCCGTTGGAAGAAAGAAAAATCTCTTCTCGAAACCTAAAGAATAATCAACCACACGTTGACCATAGTGGTATTGCTACTACTCACGCAAACACAAAACATTACATTTTTCCTAATGTTTTCTGAAATGAGGAGAGGTCTACAACAAATTTTTATGGAGAGAACTATCGAAGTATATGCATAAAACATTATTTACAACGCCCATATGGCTCCAATAACATATCGAAAATTCCTCAAACAACACGTCAGCACATGTCCTTACTAAGCAATCTCAACGATTTATTTGCTAATGAATGTCAACAACAAGAACACTTCACTTGGTAAAAGAGAATGCTTATCAACTTAATTATAATAATAATAAAAAATATATTAAATTCATGAAAAAACAATTTTACATATTCATTTTCATCTCATTCGTTATATATATTTATTTAACTATTAAGAAAAAATTATTTTGTTAAAAACAAACAAGTCATTTAAATATTAATAAACATAATTTAAAAAATATTAATAATTATACATTTATTAAAACTCTTAAAATATCACAAATAGTTAATCCTAATATACATTTAAGCATCTCCTACATTATACATGATTCCTATATCTATCTTAAATATTAGCAAACATTAATGTAAAAAAACTAAAATCAACACGTTACTTAAATATAATCGAACACACACACACACACACACACACACACACACACACACACACACACACACATATATATATATATATATATAGTTTAAAAAAATTTATTACTAAGTACAACCATAACACTAATATCAAAATAGAAAAAATAAATAATTTTCATATTTACACATTTTAAAAATATCTGTAATTGCGCATATTATTTAGATATTACTAAGTATAATTATACAGTTTTTGTTTAAAAAAATTTAGTATACAACCATGAAGTAAATAGTTCATATCCTTAAATTTAAAAGTTTTAATATGATGAACCCTATTGCATTGACTTCTTTGAGCCTAATCTAAATGCAAAGTGAGTTGATGGAAAAAGGGGCATCTCTGTTGTTTCTCATGGACTGATTATAGGTGTTAGGGTCAAAGGAGGCTCCATTGGTGGCATTTGATGCAAGAAGGACATGTCACTATCTTGTTGTGTAGATGGCTTCACACCTTCCCTACTCCTATTTATGGTAGATCAGGTGATGATTGACAGTGGTAACCATGTAATGCGTAAGGACGTGAGCCATTTGTATTTGAACAGAGCTCCAAGAATTTTCCCTTCGCGCACATGGTGATTCTTTGCAACTGATATAATTGTGTCATGGCCGATGTATTCATCAAACAATGTGAATGGGTCAAGAACCCTACACCACCTTTTGCGTAGTGTTAGACACGAAATGTCAGGTAACACATGGATATACAACCTCAAGGATTTACATTTAGGGGACCATAGGGTATACATTACATATGCTATTTCCTTCACATTTTCAGTGGATCATATTTTCTTTGATGTGAACCTGTGAAAGTTGGAAAATTCGTTGTGGCTTAAGTCAAATTATGGGTAGCAAGTGATCCCATCTTAAAATCATTTCATTAGATAAGGCCTGATTTATAGATTCAGTGGCTTACGGTCATGCCTCTTTCAGTTGCATTCCCGGTTAACATTGAACTAGCGGCTGCTCATAAGATGTAAAGTATATATTTACCCCTATGTAAGGAGTATCCTTAATGTGATTTTTGGTGTATCCCATAATAGGGATATTATTTTCTCGAAAATATGGAATAGCCATGATCACCTATTGCTTGTGAAACATTGCTTTCCATATTTTACCCCTCCCACTGAAGCATTTTCTATTCAACCACTACATCGGTGAGACTCCCCCACCTACATTGTCAATTTTGAGGTGATTGAAACTTAATATCTAAAGAAGAAGCAAGCGTTGTTGTATTGTTATTGACTCAAAAACTAAACTTTACACACCTACTATGATTACATGTATTTTAGTAGATATATATACCTATGTGAATCTACCTTATTCTATGGAACTTAAGGTTTATGATATATTATGGAACCAAATACTAGACTTTGAAGGGCTACAATTTTGATGTAGAAAATGGTTTTTGTCAAACACTTGACATCTAACTGTATGTGCAGGTAGGCTGAATTTTAGGATCCGTTACCAAAATCAAACCTTGATTTTCTTTGGTGAATTGTAAAAAATGGATTTCATGTTGATGGCGAATATGGGAAATATGTATATAATGATGAAGGTGAATAATGTATATGGGAAAAGGCGTGTTCAGAAATGGGCATAGGGTAGAAATTAAAAAATTGTGTAGCTAACCGTGTTGATGCTTAATTGCATATGCAAATGGGTGTATGCATTATTTTATGTGTAGTTAAGGATTTACATAGGCAACTAGGCACCTGGATATGTAACCAGGTGGTTGTATGTGCAACTGGTAGCTGCATATGCAAGCGGGTAGCTAAATATGTAAGTGGTTGACTGTATAGTATATTTGGGTGGCTACATATGTACTCGGGGAGCTATATAGGTAACTAGGTGGCCACATATATAAAATATAGTCTTCTATATATAGTTGGAAGACTAAATATATAACCAAGCTGCATCTTCATATATAACCAAGCGGTTATATATACAGCTTCTCGATTACATATGTGTTCATTTTCTTGCGCTTACAACCGCCCTATTGTGTGTGTAGTCAGCTTCTTTGTTTATACAATATCCTAATAGCATATGAAACTTCTTCACTTGTATACAATTGGGAGAATGTGTTTAGAGCCACTCTGTTTCTCAGGTACTAATTATGGGTAGATGTCCATGTATACCTTGCCTCCCGGTTGCATGGTTAATTTTCCACCATGTGCTTTGCCCCTTGCCTTTCCTATATATAGCCTTGGGCCCTCATTTAATTTTTCATTTATTCCAAAATTTCTCTTCTAACTCTAAGCTCCACTATAATATCTACCTTAGGCTCCAAATTATTTTTTATTGGATAATGTAAAAACAAGGATCGGTTCCTAGGGGCCTTACAAAAGGAGGAATAAACACCAACAAGCATGAAAGAAACATAAAAGCCCTCAGAAGGATTTAAGAATTATTAAATCATATAATGAAGATCATGACTTTAATCAAAAAAGGACAAAGAGAAAAAAAAGACAAGAGAAACCATCCCTAAAATATCAAACAAAAAAAGTTCACCAAAAGTCTGTCAACATTCCAGAAAACCCAGCTAATTTTGAGGAAAAAATTCACTACTTCCAGCATGACTTTCTTTCAACGAAAGCTCTTAGGCCATGAACAAAAGATCTTAGGCCACATTCTGTCTAAATAGGGGATGAAAATTGATCTAGAGAGGGTAGAAGCTATTCGATAATTACCATTTACAAGTGACATGAGGGTTCTCCAAAGCTTCTTGGGGAGGATTAAATTTGTGTGAATATTTGTGTCAAAGTTTTTCACTCTTATCAAGAAAAATAACCGTGATGTTGAAGAAGATTATGAAATTTAAGTAGACAATGGAGGGCAATGAGGGTTTCGAAGTTGTCAAGCATGCCATATCTCAAGCCCACACTCTCATTAATTAAAATTTTTCCAAGGATTTGATACTCTATGATTTTGGCAGTTTTGACACCATTTCTGCAATATTGGGTCCATCAAAAATAAGGAGAGATCTAAGAAGCCTATAACACGCATACAAAATTGACATTCTAGAAACACGCTAAAACCCTAACATTGATCCCAAAAGTATCAATTTTTTTTTGTTTAGGTTATAAGGTTACAAGGGTTTCAACCCCCTAAGGTACATTGATTTCGCTTACAACAATATTCTCAACCTTATGATTGGGGAGCCAAGTCTAGTCCAAAGATTAAACATTTCTAATTTATCTCTAATTCAATTAATTACATTCAACTAGGAAGGTAGCGTAATTTAATTTACTTGGTTAAATTCTTTCTTTTCTTTAAATAATGATCATGTCCCAACATGGTGAACCTTATACTTAGTCATTTTATTTCATTATCCCATTAGCTTTAATATCCCACATTTCATTAATTTAATAAAACATATTAGGAACTAGGAAAAAGACTCGCACACCAAGGTAAATAAATGGCCCTGATCATCCATCCACACATACCTTTAACTTTATATAAAAACATTTATAAAATATTTTCCTACCAAACAAAATTAGGGTTGATCCTCAAATCTTAGATTAAGCCAATCTTGGCCATTAGATCCTAGGGTTCCAAACTAACCATAAAATCCTTATGAATTCTTATTAAAACCTTTCCTCTATTCTATTCTTCTCATTTGGTCTATTTTCTTTTGTTAAAATTACATGCTAGAGAGAAGGAAGTCATGGGGGCAAGAGAGGAAGAACTATCGAGGATTTTATTCAAGATCAAGCTTAGATTTGTTTAGATTGTAGATTTATCATTGTAAACCTTTTTGTTGGTGCTGAAAATAGCCTCGACCCATTTTTAATTCGAAAATCTATCAATTTGTGACCTCTATCACTTTCTTTTTCCCATGTTGTTCTTAGTTAATCTTTTTTGCCATTTTAAATATGTTTCCTAGGTCATAGATCATTTATGGAGTTCATGGTCTACTCCTTGTTTCTTTGTTCCTTTGGAAATGGTTTGTAATTTGGGTCTTCCGTTCTTTGTTCATCCAAAAAACTCAAGTAATCCCATATTTCTCTTCCTTGTCGTTTCTACCCCTTAATACTTGAAGAAAAATGAATGAATGTATCTATAAGAAACATATTTGAGCCTTGTAACATTTCTAAACGTTCTTTTTCCTTAGAGAAATTTTCAATTTTTCGGCTTGAATGATTGTTTTTTTATATTTTACGGTTTGACGGGAGTTTCTATTGGTCAAATTTACATCCTTGCATTGACAAGGGACGTGGCTTCTTGTTGGTTGGTCAGGGGACGGTGGGAAAATGCTTTAACTTATCACTTTTTTTCTTTTTTGGAGAAAAGGAAAATTTGGTGCCGTGGCTCTGCTCAATTCTGATTGGTTCTTTTGGTGCTTACGTAGGTTCTCCTGATTAGATGGGGTACGACGGGTTTGTTTTTGAACTTGTTATTTTTTGGCTACTTTGGCAAAAAGTTTTAACCCTCCTTATGGCCCCACTAGTCTCTAATTGGAGAAAAATTAAGAGGCAGGGAAAAAGTCTCACTTTGACCCCACAACATGACACATGGCACCTTCTGTTGAGTTTCAAGCTTTCAAACAAATTTTTTTGGAATAGGACACGTGGTGAACCCGCGCTCATTCAAGGTATGAAACTTTTTGGAGCCATCTCAAGGTGCACCATGGTGACATGTGGTAGGTTTAAAAGTCAAAGGGGTGGGAAGGTATGACCATCTGGGGAAATTTGGATATTTTTACTCCTTGACATGCAAATGACTAAAAACATCGAAATGGCCTGCAAGCTCAGATAAAGGAAGGGTCAAAGCTTACTTCAGGTGAATGGCAGAGGTGCAGAGTCTCGGGGGAAATTCGGAAAAATTTCCTTTGGGAGAAAAGGGTTAAAAAAGAAAAGGGAAGCATGGTTCAACTCAAGACCCCACATTGGGACACGTGTCATGCTCATATTTCAAGGGTGGGATCAGTGGGGAAATCTTTAAAAATTTTTCCCTTTCACAAAAGGGAGTAAAATGACATAATTTGGCCACGGTTCTGCGTTAGGGGCCACTTTTAGACATGTGTGAGGCTCATTTCCCAAGGGCGGAGACGTGGAGCAAAATGTGAAATTTTTCCATTTCTCCAAAAGTTGTAAAAAGTCAGAGGAAGCCTTCAAGTCTATTTTTAAGTTTAAATCTTCCATGTGGACGACCCAAATTCAAAGTAAAGATCAACGACAGTTGAGATTCTAACTCTAATTTTCCCCCCATTTTTCTGAAACATGCCTGGAAGTGCGAGTCTTCATGATTTCTTGGTTTTTTCTACACACAGGTAAATAAGGGAGTTAATGTTGATATCTGAGTTTTGTGGGGTGATCTATAAGATGTCTTTCGCCATTAAAATGGTCTGACTATCAAGCCCGATCGGATATTCCATTTTTCTTCTCCCAAGCATGCAAGGAGCCAAATTTGATAGATTTGGGGCGGAAGTGGTTGGTGAATTGAAGAAAGAGTGATCTATCAGAGGAGGGAGTTGAATACATGAGATAATTGAAGAGATCTACCCCATTGAGCACCTGGTGACTTTTTGCAGATCTGATCTTAGAAACCACGATTGTGATCATGACGAGCATTGGTGCACTCAATATCTAGATTTTTGGGGGCAAAGGGGGTCTATTGTAAATGTTATAAATGGCACAAAAAATTTCATGCAAAGGGTTGTTGGAGGTTGGAGTATTAGAGGTCGAGGAAAATTTGACAAATCCTGTCTTTTGAGAATCCGTCTGAGAAACTTGATTATCTCTTTTTGTATTAAGTTTTATTGTGTCAAGGTGGTTGTAACTGTATAGCCATTGAAAAGCTTTGAGACTTTTGTAAAAACTTTCCCCTACTAATAGACTTAATCAAATTCGAGTTTTTTTGTGTTGTCTTGAGCAAAATGTGTTTGTTTTATTTCAGAATGTATGCAAGTGGTTTTTCTTATTTCTGTCACAATCTTGTATTAAAATATGATTCAATCACACAGACCTCAATCCTTGTGAAAGTCTAGTGGCATCTACAATTTCATTTATCAGAAGATATTTCATTTGGGATTGGAATAAATGATTTAAAATCACTTTTCTTTCGTCTGTTGACAAAGATAGTCTATAAGCCTTTGGGTGTACCTTAGGCGTGATTTGACTCAAATATTGTTGCTTTGTTGGGTTTTTTGACTCGATCCTTCATGATAGAATCCCAATGATTTTGTGAAAGAGTGCTAATCCGGGCCTCCAGTGAAGCACATATTTTAGTTAAAGAAACATTTTAGGTATTATGTGGCATTTTGTCGGTTTAACTCTCCATTTTGTAAGGTTCCTCAAGGATATGGTGAATCAAGTTCACCTTGCCCTACCTCCCACCAAAACATTCATTCAACAACAACCAATCCTACTTATACTACCCATGTTTGTCTTGTATGCATAAAAATGCATAATCTCTGTTATGAAAACATGCAGCAACAATCAGGGTCTTAAATGTCTTTAGTAACCTTTGCCTTGTTGTGAAAATATCTCCATGATCTGGAAGTGACAACTCATGAGAGTCAGATCTAGTGTGTTGATCATATTTTCCCAAGATCTTCTCGATAAAATTTATGCAAAGGAATGATTTATCATTGTTCTTCAATAAACAAAGGTTACAAAATAGGTTATCTTACCCTGGTTGAAAGGCACAACACTAAATAGTGAGGATAGATCAAATTATTTTGAGGGTGCTATCCATTTCTCCATATTTGAGTGACAAAGGACCAGTTAGATCTCATCCCTTGCTACAAAATGACTCATCATGATCTAATCTGTCTCTAAGTTTCTTGATATACCAGTGATGCTACTTAGACTTTGAGGGAGAATCAATTTGGATACCAACACCTAAGTGGTGCAATTGTCGGGGAATTATTTGAGTTGCTGATACTATTTGCTGATTCACTGCTAGTTCATATCTATTTATCACGTTGACAACACCTAAGTGGCCCCGTTGCAGGGGACTTTAGTTTAAAACCTGGTAAAACACTTCTTGTATGCTCCAAGTGACGTGTGCAGTTCTTTCAGTTTTCACACCTAGTGCACTAGATTTCATTTGATAAATCTAGGTAAAGAAAGGTTAGAATCTTTCCACCTCTAGTTTCTAGCATTGACAGACATTTGACATATCATATTTAGTGCATTTGCACAACTAAGGTGGAAATCCTTAGTGGAGACTCCCCGTTGATTTGATTTTTAATGAGTACTAGTGTCTTAAAACTCTGTCAAAGTCAGATTTGTTACTAATATTTGCAAAGCTGGAAGGAAGAAGATATTTCTTTTCTAGGGATCCTGCTAGGACATTATTTCCAGAGCTAGGAAAAGAAAAATTAGAAGGAAGAAAATCTTGGAGAGTTGTTGGAGATTAGCAGACAAGAAGAGGGATCTCCATTGATGAAAGTGATCGGGCCATCATTGAAGACTGCCATTCAAGTGACTCTGAATCAGGTAGCCTCTTTGTAGAATTGAACTCTCTAGCTGGAGAGGGGCCCTTATTTGATTTTGAAAGGTTTTCTTCACACTTTGCTCCTTTCTTTTCTGAGGTTGATAAGGATTTCCAAGAAACAAGGCCTTTGGGGATCTTCATTTTGGAAATTATACTCCTGTGTTCCAAACACCCTCGGCCCCTTATCAATTTGTCACCCCTCCAAGGTCACCTTCTCGAATCAACATGGCCCAGTCCCCCACCCAGACCCCATTTTGTTGTAAACACCATTGGACCTATAAGTTTTGTGGGAATGGCTGGCTATCCAAATGCAGTGCCTTAAGATGTAAGGAACAAAATGCCAAAGTTCCAAGGAAACAATGCTATTACTAGTGATCAGCATCTAAAGCTTTTTATCAATATGATGGAAGATTTTGAAATTGAACATGAAGATTTATATATCAAGTTGTTTATCCATACCTTAGAATAGGATACTAGGGACTGGTATAAAACATTTCCAGATAACTCTATTGATACTTGGACTGATATGAGCAATGCATTTAGATTGTAGTATGGTGATAGAACTGACCCTAGGTTTCTTTTGACAGAATTTAAAAACATCAAAAATAATCCTAATGAGTTAGTACATGATTTCAACACAAGGTTTAATAAGACCTTGAGGAGATTTCCTGTTAGGATAAGACCATGTGATGAGTCATGTTTAATCAAATATACTGATGCATTTGATAAAAAGGATCCATATTATTTAAGAGACAAAAACCCCACAAATTTAAGGTAGGCCTTCACCTTGGCTCTACAAATAGAGAATAATATCAAGGAAATTGGAAAGCCTCCAAAGAGGGAAGGTGTAAATTTGTTTAACCTAGAAAAACCTCATATAAGAAAGGTTGTTGATTTGGAAGAAGCTGTGAAGACTTTGGCAGGGGTTGTCAAAGAAATTTCCTATAAAATAGGCCGGGCTGAGAAAGGAATCGGGTAGAGGTCAAAAGGTCAACACAAGAAGTAAGGCCAAGACAGGTTCACAAATCACCAAAGATTTGATGATAGAGGAAAATGGCCTGTTGGATTTAGAAATAGATAGTTTCAAGCTAGGGATAACAGAACGATACCTGATCCTTTGGTTGTCAGAGGAGGAGAGAGATGTCATTGATTGGTGTGACAAATGTTTCATGCCTCATGCTCCTTGTGAAGAAGATCATCAAGAAGAAGAAGAAGATGATGAAAATGATGATGATGTCTACATGATGGGTTGCTCCACAAGCTTACAATAAGGGGCAACTTCAACTGAGGTGATAAGTTCTTGGACTACTACTACTTTTTTGGACCGCATTCCATAGGGTACCTATTCTTCCTTCCTCTTATACTTTAGAAGTAGATACTGTACAAGATTTTGAATTCCCCAATAATGACTTTGAATATTTAAGGGCTTTAATGGTAAATAATTATGATGGAGGAATCCCATCTAAGGAAGATAGACAGTTACTGATGAATGTTGTTGTGGCTCAAGAAAAGGAATATAATACAAGAAGTAAGGCTGTCAAAGAGGCGAGGCCTCAAGCAAAGCCAAAAGCTCCCCTAATTTCAAAAATTCCTAAAGAGACTTCTAAGAAAGATGCAACTATCTAAGATCCCTGCAATTCCAAACAAGAATCATACCCCTCTTCATGCCCAAATTGTCAAAAATCATGTACCACCTAATGAGTGTGTTGGCTTTCCTTCCAATACTGCCTTACCAAAGAATGTCCCATATGATATTGCCCAAGTTTTAAGTCAAATAAAAGTTTTTTTTTCCAATTTTTGAGTTGCTTAAGATTCCTGAGCACAAAAGGAGAGCTCTTGAATACTTAGGGTAGAAAGAAGAGAAGACTTCTCTACGCAAAAACATAAACAATGTGGAGACTCCTCCAATCATTGAAGAACCAGAAGCACCGCCAGCATCAGAAGAGCTAGATGAACCACTTGAGGTCTATTTGGGGACATCCTTGGTGGACTCTCAGATGAATGTGGATCCATTTTTCACCACCCTGATCATTAAGGATAGACTGCTGCACAACTGCATGTTTGACTCAGGGGCATCATGCAATGTCATGCCTTTGGAAGTCATGAATGAGCTAAAAATCAAAGTGACATCAGCATATGGGAAGTGTACTGCTATGGATTCCAGAGAGGTGCCAGTGGTGGGATGTGTGAAAGGTTTGGTGGTATAACTTGCAGCCTATCCAGGAAGAAATTCAAAACTTGATGTTGTCATAATTGACTACCCAGCCAAGTGGGGCATGCTATTGTCTAGAAAATGGGCTGCAAGTGTTGGTGGGAGTGTCCACATGGACATGCCCTATGATACCATTCCAATTGAGGGCTTCCTTGTCAAGTTGTATGGGGAAAATAAGATGTTACACCTTATTGAGGATCCCAAAAATGCATCCTATGAGGTATTGTACACAAGTGTTGATGTAGATAACTTTGTGGGATTTGCTGATGGAAAGGAGCACAAAATTGAGGAATGCAGATGCCTTGAGAAAATGGGATCTCCTTAGACTCTATTATTTGATGGATCTTTCTCCAAGTTTGGGAATGATGATGGTGTTGTTCTGCTTTCTCTTGGTCAAGAAAAAAATGTTTTTACCTTCAAACTAAACTTTGAGTGCACCAACAACATTGCTAAGTATGAGGCACTATTGTTGGGTTTAAGAATTTCTTGTAAATATGGTGTCAAGGAAATCAATATCAAAGGAGACTCAGAATTAAAATTAAAACAAATCAGAAAGTTGTATGCCACAAAGAATTAACAAATGAAAAAATACAAACATGCAGTTTGGGATTTCATTGAGATGTTTGATTCATTCAACATTGTGCATCATGATAGGAAGTTCAATGACTTGACAGAAAAACTTGTAGTGTTGGGGTATTGGTTTGACAAATGTACAATGTCCCCATATTATGAATATGAGGTTTAGGTATTGACAAGACCTTCTATCCCTAACAACAGTAAACATTGGCAGGTTTTTGATGATGATGCCCAAATCAAAAGATTCGTGCAGAACAAGGGAGAATTTACTGATCAAAATATTCATTGGGAGCCTATGGTATGTACAAAAAAAAGGAAAGAAAACCTTGTTTGAAAAAGGCATCATCCAGCTAAAGACCAATACCATCCCTAGAGGGCTAGTTTCTCTTGAGTCCAATTTTGATAATGTTGATCGCATTATTAACAGATGTATGGCAGCCTCAAGGGATATCGAGGAGCATGATCTTGGCACAAAGGAGAAGCCAAGGAAAATTTGGTTAGGCAGCAATCTCAACAAGGAGGAGAAACAAACATACATCCAATTTTTGAAAAGATACCAAGATTGCATGGCTTGGACCTATTATGAACTAAAAGCATATAGAGAGGACCTATTTCAACATGAGATTCCCTTGGAGTCTAATGCAAAGCCATTCAGGAAGAAACAAAGGCTCATAAATCCACTCTTATCTCTCAAAATGCAAGAAGAACTAAAGAAGCTAAGAGATGGAGGGATTATCCAGCCCACAAGGTACTCTTCTTGGGTTGCAAACCTAGTACCAATCAGAAAGAAAAATGGTGACATCAGGTTATGCGTGGACTTCAGGAATCTAAACAAAGCATCAATGAAGGATAATTATCCTTTACCAAATATGGAGAACATACCGCAGTTAGTGACTTGTTCTGAGTTGCTTTCCACCTTGGATGGTTTCTCTGGTTATAACCAAGTTGTGGTGAAGGAATTAGAAAGGATCAAGATGGCCTTTACTACTCCTTGGGGGACCTATGTCTATGTCATGACCTATGTCTATGTCTGATGACCTATGTCTATGTCTATGTCTATGTCTATGTCTATGTTTGATGAATGTTGGAAACCACCTTTCAAAGAGCAAGGGATGTTGCTTTTAATTGTTACATCAACAAGTTTATTGCAGTTTATCAAGATGATGTAGCTGTATTTTCTAGGAAGAGAATTGATCACCTTCTGCACTTAGAGAAGATGTTGATAAGATGTAGAGAGTATGGCATTTCACTTAATTCAAATAAGTGCCATTTTGGAGTGCAGAAGACAAAGTTACTTGGTCACATAGTGTCACAAGAAGGGGTGATGATTGATCCAGAAAGGGTAGAGGCCATCAACAAGGTTCCAATCCCAAGAACGAAGAAAGGAATTCAGTCATTTTTTGGGCAGATAAAATTCATTAGAAGATTCATATCAAACTTTGCTGAGTTGACCATTCCAATCACTTCCATGCTGAAGAAAGACCAAGTCATCAAATGGGAGGAGGCTGCCATCCAAGATTTCAATGGGATTAAAGAGGCACTGAAGCGTGCACCTATTTTAGCAGCTCTATATTATAAGAAGCCCTTTCAACTGTTCTCTTTTGCTTCAGAGAACACTATTGCTTCCGTCCTGCTGCAGAAGGATGATGAAGGGGCTGAGAGGCCGATTGCTTTTTTCAGTAAGGCCTTACAGGGCACTGAGCTGAAGTACACTATCATGGAAAAGCAAGCATTTTCCTTAGTAAAAGCAACAAAGGTTTTCAGGCCTTATATTCTAAGTTCTAAAATTGTTGCTTATGTTCCCCAGACCATGGTCAAGGACATCTTATCAGAAATGGAAGTCTCGAGAAAAAGGTGCAGGTGGGTGAAAAAGTTGCAAGAATATGACATGGATATCCAAACCACGAAGCTGGTGAGAGGTTTGGGCATGGCTAAGATTTTGGCTGAGAGAAACTTGCAAACTATTGAGGTAAATGAGGAGAAGAAGGTAGGGTAGATGTTTTTCAAACATTGATGAATTCTGAGTGGTACAAGGATGTAATTTTTTATCTCAGACACTTATACTACCCTGAGAATTTAATTAAGAACCAGAAAAGAGCCCTTAAGTTGGCTTCCCAGAAATATGTCCTCATTGATTATGGGTTAGCTTGAAATAACCTAGAGGGAGTCCTCTTAAGGTGCATTACTGAAGAAGAAGCCCCAAGATAATAGCTGATCTCCATGGAGGGGGGCATTTTGGTACAACAGTCATGTCACACAAGATCCTGAGGGATGGTTATTGGTGACCAATTATTTTCAAAGATAAAACCTTGTTGGTTAGTAGATGTGAGAGTTGCCAACGCTTCTCTGGAAGACTGAAAGCTTTAGGATCCCTTCCTTTGCATCCTGTATCAATTGAAGCTCCATTCAAGCAATGGGGAATGGATTTCATTGGTGAGATTTTAGATCCTTCAAGTGCTGGCCATAAATGGATTCTTGTAGCAACTGATTATTTTACTAAATGGGTGGAGGCAATCCTCAAAAAGAAGGAAACACCAAGTTGTCATGGATTTTTTGCTAAACAACATCATATGCAAGTTTGGAGTACCAGTCAAGATTATTGCTAACAATGCCATGAGCTTTAGAGCTAAGCCTTTGGTGGAAATGTGCAAGGAGTATGGGATCAAATTGACATATGCCTCCAATTACAATCCCCAAGGAAATGGACAAGTTGAGCCCAGTAATAAAAATTTGATGAAGATTATAAAAAAAATTTGGAGCAGAACAAGAGAAAGTGGGGTGAACAGTTGAATTTTGCTGTTTGCGCAGATAGGATTACTGTCAAGAGGGTTACTGGAAAGAGTCCATTTGAGTTAGTATATGGGACTCAGGCCCTACTGCCTTTTCATATGCAACTGTCTTCATATCAGTTTATGCAACAGCTGGAAGATCAAGAGGTAGATCCTTATGATGCTCACATTAACCAGATTTTTGAGCTTGATGAAGAGAGGAGGGCATCCCACTAGAGGCATTTAAAGTTCATAGAGAAATTGAAGAAGTTATTTGACAAGAAGGTTACTCCCATTGCTTTCAATGTTGGAGATATTGTGCTGCTATGGGATAGCAGACATTAGGATAAGGGAAAGCATGGCAAGTTTGACTCATTATGGATGGGCCCTCACTCCATTGATATCAGGATTGGTGAGCATACCTTCTTCCTTAAGGACTTAGATGGTGAACTACTCGAATTTCCTACCAATGACAGACATTTGAAGCATTTCTTGGATTGATGCCTCTGGATCAAGAAAATCTTTTGTACAGTGTTTAGTTTGTTGTTTGTTCCCTGTCTTTTGTGTTTTTACTCGTTTTGGTCCTCGGTCACCTGGTTTTGCTTGTTTTGGTCCTCGGTGACTTGTTTTTGCTGGTTTCTCTGTTTCTTTTTGAAAATGGCTCTATTTCTCTCCTCTGCAAGATGAAATTATTGCCCAATGGTTACTTTTGGCACTTGGTCTACCCTTGTTCTTGTGGCACTCACAGGGAGTGCCCATCCCCGAGTCGAGAGCCGATGTTGTTGCTCAAAATAGTCTCACCCCAATTTTCCTTTGAAAATCTATCGATTTGCGGCCTCTCTCACTTTATTTTTTTGATGTTGTGCCTCGTTAATCTTTGTTGCCATTTTCAATCTGTTCCTGGGTCGTAGATCACTTATGGGTCCATGGTTTGCTCCTTGTTTCTTTGTTCCAGAAATGGTCTGTAATTTGGGTCTCCTATTCTCTTTTCATCCAAAAAACTTGAGTTTTCCCATATTTGTCTTCCTTTTCATTTCTGCGTTAAATACTTGAAGAAAAATGAATGGATGTATCTCTAAGAAACATATTTGAGCCTTGGAACATTTCTAAATTCTCTATCCTTGGAAAAACTTTCATTTTCAGGCTCGAATGATCATTTTTCTGTATTTTACGTTTTGACAAGCATTTCTCCAAGTCAAATTTGCATCCTTGCATCGACAAGGGACATGGCTTATTTTGGTTGGTCAGGGGATGGCGGGAAAATGCTTTAAGTTATCACTTTTTGATTTTTTGGTGAAAAGGAAAATTTGGTCCCGTGGCTCAGCTCAATTCTGATTGGTTCTTTTAGTGCTTAAGTGGCTTCTTCTGATTGGATGGGGCATGACAGGTTTGTTTTTGAACTTGTTCTTTTTTGGCTACTTTGGAAAAAAATTTGAACCCGCCCCGCGGCCCTGCCAGGCTCTGATTCGAGCAAATTTAAGAGGAAAGGAAAAAGTCTCACTTTGACCCCGCAACATGACACGTGGCACCTTTTGCTATTATTTTGGTCTGAGATTTCTTAAAAAATAGAATACTAAAAAGAAACTATACATTGAATAATAGAATAATTCAATTTGAATTCATTTGGGATATCTTATTCATGATTGATGAGTTACATATATAGATCAATTAACCCCTACAATGGTGGAGTCAAACATGATCTTCAATCCCTACATAATCTCAACCCCATCTGCTAATATCTCTCTAACATCCCTTATTTATCTCAACACACTCAACTAATCCTAAAAATACCAACGTGAGTTGTTTATACAACAAACTCACAACTAATATATAAAACCTATATTTTTAATATGAGATATGTTTTCTCATATTTAATAATATTACATTTTATTTATTCACCCATATATATTATCTCCATGATAATATATATTACATTAAAAGATTAACCAATGTAAAAAATATAATATTCTTAACATTCACTCCCCTATTGTTTACATTTTTACTTCCCTTACACTCCCCTAATGTGAACAAAGTAGAATATAATAGTTACACTTTCTCTCTAGCTTGCACACCCCTATTTGCTCATGATCCATGTACACATATGGACCTCAGTCCAAGGTAAGAACCCCTATTCATGAACCTCTGTTCATCCCCTTCAAGTCTCATGATATTGACTTTGTAATTGTGTTTTCTTCTTTCTATTACAACATTACATCAAGGAGGTTTATAAAAGGAAATTACAATTGAACAAGAATTTCCTTCTGTTCTTATTATAAAACACACAATAATGGAATCAAACACACAACTAAAATACTTGGCCACCAAATCAATACCACGGCCTCATCGATGGTGCTTGACGAGAGGTCGCTGATCAACCTCCTTCCTCTGTTGCCTCCATCCTCCATCAAGAAAATTTACGCTATCTTCATACTGATATCAAATCTACAATTAAATACTCCTAAGTAATGCTCCATTGCTGTGAGAAACAAAGCTAAAGTAAAATATCACTATGCAAGGATTATGCAACATTCATCTGAATTGTGGTCTCAAATTCCAAAAATTGCTTTGGATGTTAGAATATCTTTCACAGTTTTCTCCTAAACCATGATGTGGGTTTGGCTGAAGTTTTTACAGTAGGCTATTCCAATATAAATATTGAAACCCATTAAAAATATACAGAGAACCAGATTGCAAAACCGAACTTAAGACTTGATCTTTATACAGGAATTATTGAATCCGAAGCCACAAATGCACATCCACAAGATTATAACACTGCTCTTATACCAAATATTATTTTGGTTTGAGCTTTCTTAAAAATTAGAATACTAAAAAAGAAACCATACATCGAATAATAGAATAATTCAATTTGAATTCATTTGGGATATCTTATTCATGATTGATGAGTTACATATATAGATCAATTAACCCCTACAATGGTGGAGTCAAACATGATCTTCAATCCCTACATAATCTCAACCCCATCTACTAATATCTCTCTAACATCCCTTAGTTATCTCAACACACTCAACTAATCCTAAAAATACCAACGTGAGTTGTTTATACAACAAACTCACAACTAATATATAAAACCTATATTATTAATATGAGATATGTTTTCTCATATTTAATAATATTACATTTTATTTATTCACCCATATATATTATCTCCATGATAATATATATTACATTAAAACATTAACCAATGTAAACAATATAATATTCCTAACATTCACTCCCCTATTGTTTACATTATTACTTCCCTTACACTCCCCTGATGTGAACAAAGTAGAACAAGAATAGTCACACTCTCCCTGCTAGCTTGCACACCCATGTTTTCTCATGATCCATGGTACACATATGGACCTCAGTCCAAGGTAAGAACCCCTATTCACGAGCCTCTGTTCATCCCCTTCAAGTCTCATGATGCTGACTTTGTACTTGTGTTTTCTTCTTTTTATTACAACATTACATCAAGGAGGTTTATAAAAGGAAATTACAATTGAACAAGAATTTCCTTCTATTCTTATTATAAAACACACAATAATGGAATCAAACACACAACTAAAATACTTGGCCACCAAATCAATACCGTGGCCTCATCGATGGTGCCTGACGAGAGGTCGCTGATCAACCTCCTTCCTCTGTTGCCTCCATCCTCCACCAAGAAACTTTATGCTATCTTCATACTGATATCAAATCTATAATTAAATACTCCTAATTAATTCTCCATTGCTGTGTGAAACAAAGCTAAAGTAAAATATCACTATGCAAGGATTATGCAACATTCATCTGAATTGTGGTCTCAAATTCTAGAAATTGCTTCGGACGTCAGAATATCTTTCATGTTTTCTCCTAAAACATGATGTGGGTTTGGCTAAAGTTTTAACAGTAGTCTACTCCAATATAAATCTTGAAAACCATTAAAAATCACAGAGACCTAGATCGTAAAACCAAAGTTATGACTTTATCTTTACATAGGAATTATTGAATCCAAAGCCACAAATGCACATCCACAAGATTATAACACTACTCTGATACCAAATATTAATTTGGACCGAGCTTTCTACAAAAATAAAATACTAAAAAATAAAATATACATCGAATAATAGAATAATTCAATTTGAATTCATTTGGGATATCTTATTCATGATTGATGAGTTACATATATAGATCAATTAACCCCTACAATGGCGGAGTCAAACATGATCTTCAATCCCTACATAATCTCAACCCCATCTGCTAATTTCTCTCTAACATCCCTTAGTTATCTCAACACACTCAACTAATCCTAAAAATACCAACGTGAGTTGTTTATACAATAAACTCACAACTAATATATAAAACCTATATTATTAATATGAGATATGTTTTCTCATATTTTTTAATATTACATTTTATTTATTCACCCATATATGTTATCTCCATGATAATATATATTACATTAAAACATTAACCAATGTAAACAATATAATATTCCTAACATTCACTCCCCTATTGTTTACATTATTATTTCCCTTACACTCCCCTAGTGTGAACAAAGTAGAAAAGAATAGTCACACTCTCTCTGCAGCTTGCCCAACCCTATTTTCTCATGATCTTGGTACACATATGGACCTCAGTCCAAGGTAAGAACCCCTGTTCATGAACCTCTATTCATCCCCTTCAAGTCTCATGATGCTGACTTTGTACTTGTGTTTTCTTCTTTCTATTACAACATTACATCAAGGAGGTTTATAAAAGGAAATTACAATTGAACAAGAATTTCCTTCTGTTCTTATTATAAAACACACAATAATGGAATAAAACACACAACTAAAATACTTGGCCACCCAATCAATACCGCGGCCTCGTCGATGGTGCTTGACGAGAGGTCATTGATCAACCTCCTTCCTCCGTTGCCTCCATCCTCCATCGAGAAAATTTACGCTATCGTCATACCGATATCAAATCTATAATTAAATACTCCTGAGTAATGTTCCATTGCTGTGAGAAACAAAGCTAAAGTAAAATATCACTATGCAAGGATTATGCAACATTCATCTGAATTGTGGTCTCAAATTTTAGAAATTACTTCAGACGTCAGAATATCTTTCACGTTTTCTCCTAAAACATGATGTGGGTTTCACGGAAGTTTTAACAGTAGTCTACTCCAATATAAATCTTAAAAAGCATTAAAAATCGCAAAGACCCAGATCGTAAAAATGAACTTATGACTTGATCTTTACAAGGGAATTATTGAATCCAAAGCCACAAATGTACATCCACAAGATTATAACACTGCTCTGATACCAAATATTATTTTGGTTTGAGCTTTCTTAAATAATAGAATACTAAAAAAGAAACTATACATCGAATCATAGAATAATTCAAGTAGAATTCATTTGGGATATCTTATTCATGATTGATGAGTTACATATATAGATAAATTAACCCCTACAATGGTGGAGTCAAACATGATCTTCAATCCCGACATAATCTCAACCCCATCTACTAATATCTCTCTAACATCCCTTAGTTATCTTAACACACTCAACTAATCCTAAAAATACCAACGTGAGTTGTTTATACAACAAACTCACAACTAATATATAAAACCTATATTTTTAATATGAGATATGTTTTCTCATATTTAATAATATTACATTTATTTATTCACCCATATATATTATCTCCATGATAATATATATTACATTAAAACATTAACCAATGTAAACAATATAATATTCCTAACATTCGTTGAGCTTCAAGCATTCAGACAAACTTTTCCGGAACAGGAAACGTGGTGAGCCCATGTTTGTTTAAGGTATCAAAATTTTGGGACCATCTCAAGGTGCACCATGGTGACACGTGGAAGGTTGAAAAGTCAAAGGGGCAGGGAGGCAGACCATCGGGGGAAATTTGGATTTTTTGCCCCTCGACATGCAAATGACTAAAAACATCAAAATGACCTACAAGCCCGATAAAGGGTCAAAGCTTTCTTTGGTCAACGACGGAGGTGCGGACTCTTGGGGGAAATTTGAAAAAATTTCCTTTGGGAGAAAAGGGTTAAAAATGAAAAGGGAAGTGCGGTCCCACTCAGACCCACATTGGGACACGTGTCAGGCTCGATTTTCAAGGCAGAGCTATGGGGAAAACTTGGAAAATTTTCCCTTTTCCAAAAAGGGAGTAAAATGGCATAATTTAGCCGCGGTTTCACATGGGCCCATCTTAGGACATGTGTTAGGCTCATTTCCCAAGGGCGAAGACACGGAGCAAAATGTGAAAGTTTTCCATTTCTCCAAAATTTGAAAAAAGTTAGAGGAAGCCCCTGGGTATTTTTTAAAGTTTGAATCTTCCACGTTGACAGCCCAAATTCAAAGTAAACATCAACAACAGCTGAGAGTCTGAATCTGATTTTCCCCCATTTTTCTAAAACATGCTAAGAAGTACGAGTCTTCATGATTTCTTGGTTTTTTCTACACGCTAGGTAGAGAAGGGAGTTAATGTTGATATCTGAGTTTGGTGGGGGGATCTGGAAGATGTCTTTCACCATTAAAATTGTCTAACTATCGACCCTGATCATATTTTCTGTTTCTCTTCTCCCAAGCACGCAAGGAGCCAAATTTGATATATTTAGGGTGGAAGTTGTTGGCTAATTGAAGAAAGAGTGATCTATCAGAGGAGGGAGTTGAATGTGGGAGATACTCAAAGAGATCTTCCCCATCGAGCACCTGACGACTTTTTACACATTTGATCCCAAAAATCACAATTGTGATCGTGGGGAGCATTGGTGCACTCAATTTCTATATTTTTGGGGAAAAGGGGGGTCTATTGTATGTTATAAATGGAGCGAATTTTATTGTGCAAAGGGTTGTTGGAGGTTGGAGTGTTAGAGGTCAAAGAAAATTCCCAAGAGGAAAATTTGACAAAGCCTGTCTTTTGAAAATCCGTCTGAGAAACTTGATTATCTATTTTTGTATTAAGTTTTATTGTTTCAAGGTGGTTACAAGTGTACAACCATTGAAAAGCTTTGAGACTGTTCTAAAAAATTTCCCAGGTACTAATAGACTTAATCAAACTCAAGTTTTTCTATGTTGTCTTAAGAAAAATGTGTTTGTTTTATTTTCTAATGGATACAAGTGGTTTTTCTTGTTTCTATCACAATCTTGTATTAAAATCAGATTCAATCACAGAGACCTCAATCCTTGTGATAGTCTACTGGCATCTACAATTTAATTTATCAGAAGAGATTTCATTTGGGATTGGAATGAATGATTTAAAATCACTTTTCTTTCATCTGTTGACAGAGATAGTCTGTAAGCCTTTGGGTGTACCTTAGGCGTGATTTGACTCAAATATTGATGCTTTGTTGGGTTTTCTGACTCAATTCTTTGTGATAAAATCCCAAATATTGTGTGAAATAGTGCTAATCTGGGCCTCCAGTGAAGCACATATTCTAGTTAAAGAAACATTTTAGCTATTCTGTGGCATTCTGTTAGTTTAACTCTCCATTTTGTAAGGTTCCTCAAGGATATGGTGAATCAAGTTTGCCCTGCCCCACCTCCCACCAAAAAATTCATTCAACAATAACCAATCCTACTTGTACTACCCCTATTTGTCTTGTATGCATACAAATGCATAATCTCTGTTACCAAAACATGCAACAATAATCAAGGTATCAAACATCTTTAGTAACCTTTGCTTTGTTTTGAAAATATCTCCATGATCTAGAAGTGACAACTTGTGAGAGTCAGATCTGGTTTGGTTATCACATTTTCCCAAGGTCTTCTCTATAAAATTTATGCAAAGGAAGTATTTATAATTTTTCTTCAATAAAGAGAGGTTAAAAAATAGGTTCTCTTACCCTGGTTGAAAGGCACAACCTAAAATAGTGAGGATAGATCAAATCCTTTTGAGGGTGCTATCCATTTCTCCATATTTAAGTGACAAAGGGACAGTTAGATCTCATCACTGGCTACAAAACGACTCATCATGATCTAATCTGTCTCTAAGTTTCCTGTCAAACTAGTGATGGTGCACTTTGAGGGAGAATCAATTTGGATACCAACACTTTTCTTTCAAGGATTGAAAGAGGTTCTCCTTTCCAAATTGGTTTTATTTCAAGCCATTTGTATTTGGAGGTTCTCTATTTGGGGAAAACCCTACCATCATTAACATAAATGAAAAAGAGTTATTTTAATTTACCATTTGATGATTTTAATGCTTAAACCCATGAGATTTTCCATTGTTTTCTTGTTGGATGTGTCCTTAGTAATTTTACATGTTTAAAATTTTATTTATTATAAGTTAGAAAATGTACAGACGTGGAACTGGAAATTTCCACCGTAAGTGACAGGAACGCCACCCAGAGCAGGCCAGCGGTCTTGGGACATCCACCCTACCTGGGTGGCAAACCATGAACCTCCACCTTATGGAGTGGCAGTTCTAAGACCACCACATTTCCTAAGCGGTGGTTACGAGACTACCGCTCTACACATGGTAGCGGTCACGTTCCTTAGGAACAAAACCATCAAACCCAAGATTTTTCAAAAAAAAAGTTACTAAAGTGTTCCAAAATTCATTCTGAGCTAAATTGTATATGCTTGAAGTCTCTAGTTGTAAGATTTAATTCCATCTATTCATTTCATAGTTAAAATTACTCATTTTTAAAGAATTTTTTGTTTAATAGAAGCAACAACAATGAATTATTTTGTTCAACTAATTTTCTTTCAATTCCTAGAGTAAAAAGATCTAAAACTACTTCTAGTATTTTAATTTTTCCTTACCACAAAAATGCAACATTTCAATTATAACAACATACTTCAAAATTTGTATTTCTTTTCCATTTTCAATAGAACTTCGTTAGCTCAAAATCACTACTAACAACTTAACTCTACATACAAGTTTACTAAGCATGCATGTTTTTACATATTACAACTTCTATATTTCTTCTTTCACATATTTAATAAAACAACTACAACAATGAAGGTAAACTTCCTTTCTCACAATACAACTTTCAACTAAAATTTTACACAATATTTCTCATGTTGATTCTTTTCCTTCCATACAATAATTTAATGAGAAGGGAGTTTTACAACTTTTTAATGAAAATTTTCAAAGAATGTTACAACTTACAAAGCTACATCTCCTTTAAACAAAATACAATATTACAAATCTTCCACCTTGAGTGGGGATAACAATGAGCCTTCTCACAAGAAGGGATTTCTTAAGAACTCCCACAAGAGCTCCAAGCTTCACATCACCAACAAGATAGCTCCTTCACACTTGCTTGATCCACAACAAAAAAAATGGGGGATAGGAAACACTCTCCACCCAACCAAAATATCCAATGAGAAGGAGAATATGTCCTCCCCATTGGCCCTCGAGCCCCAACCACATTGCAATGAAAGGTGGATCCAACTCATGGCAACAAACAATATTCCACAACACAAAACCAATTATTTCACTACCATTCCAAACACAACCAAATTCAACTACAAACATAAGAAGGAAAGCAACAAAAATATACAAGGCTTCTAAATGATAGCCAAAGGAGCAAGAACCTATGGGGAGGTCACTTATGCCTCCTAATGGGAAATGAGTGCCCACCTTAAAAACCTCTAATAAACATCTCAAACACCTGCACACTCTTCTACCTTCCTTAAGAACCTCTTATGCCTCCCCCATTATCTTATGCCTCCCTACAATCTCTTATGGCTCCCTCAACAAAATAACCAAGTAAGAAATGCAAGAAATTTCTTGTCTAAGGTGGGGCACTCAACCCAAAATCCCTCCAAAGCATGAAGTAAACTCTTATGCCTCCCTACATGAAATCTCCCCATAGTCCCCTCCTACACCACACTTAGGAAATCTACCCAAGCACCCAACAAGCATTCCAAAACACTCAAACAAGCACATATACATAAATATAAAAGAATAACATTAAGCAAGAGTAAGATCCTACCTTTCTATGGTAAAGCTTGTTCTAAGAGTCATTCTCCAATATTCTTCCAACCCAAGCAATCACCAACAAGATCTCACAAACAACCAAATCACTCCCAAAATCCTCTAAATCCAAAATGCAAGAGAACACAAGAATGAAGTAAACCCCAATCAACCAAAATAACTTGATTAAATAGAAAAAAGGAGAGACGAGGGTGAGGTGGCTCCATGTAGGATGCCACATCACTCATCCTCAACTCCACCTCAAAATTCAAACTTCAAAATCCAAAGCACAATCAATAAGTGGGTGAAGAAATGACATATTACTTGCACACACAATCCAAGCCCCCACCTCATAAGGACAAAATTAATTACAAGAAATAAAGTGCAATAATATTTTACCTTTTTATCTTCCCAAAAAACCTAATGGGGTATAATATTGACCCCCAACCCATAGGTAGGGTTGACATAGCAATTTAAGAGGTGTGGGACAAGTTTGACTTGTCCCACAAGCTTCCAAAATTGGCCTCTAAGACCAAATTCAAATTTCCATGAAGGGGTAGAGAGTACAACACTCAAGATCCTGCAAGCACCTAGTTATCAACACAAAATCCATGAGAAATATAGTCTAATAAATGAATTCCTTTGGTCAAATCTGTAATTAGTTTAGGAAAAGATTAATTTAGCTTTAATTAAGACACTACAACCCATTAATAATAAAGGGTAAAATACATACCCCAAATTCCAAACAGTAATATAAAGAATTACATCACTAAAATCACATACCAACATCAATTAAAGGAAAATAAACAAAAGATAACACATAACCCCTTGGTCACAATTTTCACATAACAAAAATTCAAACACACACACAAATACATGTTGCCACGGTGACCCTTGTTGAATTCACCTAGAATTCCAATGTGGTTGGTCTTCAATCCCCCCATATTTTTTCTTGATATATTTTCCTGCAAAACACACAACACCCCTCTGGCTTCATGGCCATATTAACGATGTCGAATTAATAAAACACTTACATCTAACTATCAATTTAAAACATCAAAAATCATAAATACTATTGCTAAGACCAAGAAATTTAACAATTATTCCCATTTTCAACATTTCAATTCTACTCATACATCAATTTGCAACTAAGATCAAAGACCAACTGGATCATCAGATTAAAGCAATACTTTCACTCGTTCACAATTTCACCAAACTCCAATATCAATTAAATCACAAAAATAACTTTGAACATCATACTAAAAACCAATTACGAAAATGATTTTAAATATCAACATATATTTATCTTGACAACACATCATTTTATTTCATACTTAATGTCTATCAAAAGTTAATAGTTCGGTTATAATAACGTGTATCCTTCAATTTCCCTAACACAATGTGTAAATGGTGTTTGTCTATTAACATTTGTTGGTAATAAATTATAATAGTGTTTATGTGACCTATCACAGAGATAAACCAAATGAGACCAAACAATACCGAAGAGTAATGCTATCACAATAAAATTACGACCATGTAACCATTCTAGCCAATTGTTTTATTCTTAAAATTCCATCAAGGTCCACAGTATGACTTATAGTTAAAATAATAATAATCAAAACACAATGGAGTCATGATGCCCCACACAACTTATTAGTATGCTAATTAGAATATAGCAGCAAGTTTTACGATTATAACAATTCAGAAAAGATAATCATGTTTCATTTCGAATTGAAGAGAAGTGGGCATCACATCCCCCTCCTCTTATATTTTACTTCCTCTCGAAAGTCACGGAGAAAAATTTAGGAAACAAATAAAAATAAATATAATCACATCCTTTGTGGAATTCCTTTGCTTCAATAAGTGTGGGTCTACATAACTAAAGTTTGGTTCAATGCAATTTAACAAGAAAAAGGGAGATTGAAAAGGGTGAGTTCCTAAACTTTCTATTAGTAAGGTTGCAAACATATAATTCTATAGAGTAAACTCTACGTGGTCAACCAAGTTCCAACATATAATATCAAAACATTAAATGGTCAAAGGAGTCTAAAAAAAACCACCAAGAAAAGGAATAACCGGGAGAATTTCGTGAACTCGAAATGACCATATAGGTCTCCCATGGATCCGACATACTGCAACAACACAAGTTAAGGCTTACACTAAGGTTAAGTTACACTTTCAAAGTTCATTATTTAGACAAGGTTGGCACATATCAACCATGACTATCAATTTATATGAGAAAGCATGTCTACTCAAAGGTCTCACAATTGTTGAGATCACACAAGATGAGGTTCAACAACAAGGACACTTAGGTCAGCCAACACATTTATGATCAAAAACTATTCATGGGAAGAACTTTTTAAACCCAATAGGGTACAAATAAAGTTTTCATGGAAATACTAAGGAAAACATGACCTTTACGGTTTTATATAGCTTGGTTTTACATTCAAGAACGAACACACAACACTAACCTAATTTAGAAATGTCAAACATTTAGAAGGAAAATTTACACTAGAACTAACATATCAATCCAATAGGCACCACCCACTCTACATAACACAAAGGTATTTATTTATCTTAAACCCTGCTCAAGTTAGAAATGGCCATAAGAGAGCACATGTATAAGTCATAACACCAAATAGAACTCAAGGGAGCTAGAAATCAAAACAAGTAATGAGAGGTGGGGTCCAACTGTAGTCCAGAAGTGCATCATACCAAAAGTGAATTAAAAAAAATTACAGAAACAACTTGCACTTCCCTTCCCAATGGCAAAAGGGAAACAACCACAAGGTGAATTAAGCAAAAGAAGAAAGAGTATTTCTCAAAGTTATCTCATATCCTTAACATATGTTTCCTTAAAAAGAAATATTACAATAACCTATGTCACCAAGGGCCAAATCAACACACAAGGAGGTTGTTTTCTTAAAAATAAGAGATAAGACCCAATCCTAAAGGTCATAACTCATGCTCTTCAAGATACAAGGAAAAAAGGTTACGACGAACCAAAATCCTACAAGGGAAAGGCACATACATCCATGAACAAGGGAGTACTACACAATTTGAACACACCACTCTCAACAAGTTGGTTCACAATTTCGGGTAGGTGGCATAACTAATGGTTCAACTAAACATTGCACTTCACACACATAAATCTTAGTTGTTTTATAAATTGACTTATTAAGTCCAAAGTTATAGTATGCTTGTTAAACACAATCCTTACAAGTTTTCTTGATTAAAACTTCCTTTTATTATGACATCACAAGTGTGTGTTATAAAGAGCACCACTAAGGTGGCATGATATCTTGCCATTCTGAATAGACAGAAATAACATTCATTTTAATTCTAAGGAAGGTAAATTGAAAAAAAATTCCTTGTCATTTTCTTTCCACATAGTTTGACTTCTCTTATAAATCTACCAAGATTATCTCAAGAAAAAATCTCCTTTTTCCTAATGTTCCATTTTGTTTATTTACTTTTGTCTCAAAATCCAAGTTCCTCAATTAGGGTCTCGTTATGATCAGTTAATCATTTTACCAAATATATTTTAATGAGAAGGAAGGGGAAACCAAATCACTTTATTACTTTCATGGGAGAGAGAGATGAATCAACACATCACATTTTTAATTCTATAGGAACAAGAGGCATTCAACATAGCAAACGCATCATTAATTTTGTAAGAACTAGGAATATATCATTCAACATGTACCACACCAATATTTCAAGGGTTTACCAAATAATTACAAGCATCTTTAAACATTTCTAGTGGGTCTCTACAAATTTCAAATGAAGTTATAAGGAAGACTCATTAAAGAAGTATATTTACTTTAACAAATTGATGAGGTTTAACAATGTTTGTTGTTTAGGTTCAAACATTTTACTTACATAATAAGACCAGGAAATTTTTCAAATCAACACCCATATTTCCAAAAGATACTACCAGCCAAGAAACAAGATGACTATGTAAATTTTACTCCAAGGACACCACATTCCATTAGAAATCATCAAGTACAAGAGAACAATCAATTAATCTATCCAAACATGGAATCTACAACCAAGAGTTATAGTTTTAAAAGAAGAAGCACCAGATAAGCACCAACGAGATTAAAAAAAATATTAAGATCTACCAAACTAAAATCTCTAAGAGCAAGGTTCAAAAGACCCAACAACATCCATAAGTGTCTTCACGTAATCCAAATATTATTAGGTCATAAGGATTTTACTCATAACAATCTAAAGGGTTAAGGCAAGGGTAACCTTATTCATAGGTCAATGAGATCAAGACAAGCACAATTAATTAAACACACTTCCTGAATGGGCTTAAATCTAACCATAGCTACTAAAAATCATACAATCCATAAGTCAATACTTTATATAAAAGAAACAAGGAAACCATGATAAAACTTAGCATGCCATCATGGAACATCACTACCAAACAAACACTTATCCAGTAAAATATATAGTCAACCAAGAGTCAATCCGATCCTAACACAATCCATAATCCCATAACCAAACACATCTACTTTGACAAGGATGAAAGTTCTTACCAAGTGGTATGAGAATCTCCACCCCAACTATCAAACTTCTAACAAGGTCGCACTACACCATGAACTCACTCTCTCTAGAAGACTGAGTAATGAAAGAGTTACTCCAAGATCCTAGGCACACTTAGGTTTCTATTATTCTAAAACCAAGGCATAACTTAAGGAACCTAATAAGACATTCAAGGCACCTAGGGTATACCCCCATATGATGGAATGTCACAAAATAACCAAAGTAGAACCAACTCAACAACATGCAAGAAAGAGTCACGTAACATTTAGCTAAGTAGCCAACAGATAAATGAGCTCCGAGTCACCAGTCAAAGTAAAATCCAAGAAATATTGGCAATCAAGGAAAGTGGCTAAGTAGCCGCATTGCAATGTCTGAAAATTCTTGCAAAAAATATAAATAACTAAAAGATTCTTAGAGATTCTCAATCCAATCATAAAATAAGGTGTTGTTCCTTGATAAAATAACACAAGTTTATGAATAAAAAAATACAGAAGTCCACATCACAGTCACTTCACAACCCTTCATGGCCTTTAATAAGGGTACTATACCTCGAGCTCAGTTATAAGAATGCATTCACAAGGCTAGATCAAAAGCGACACCAAGACCTAATATTCATTTACTCATACGGGGATTAACTCACCAAAGTGGCATCCCGAACTAACTCGTCCAACCACTGGAAGGAAGGAGGGCAACTTTAGATGACTAAAAAACTTCTATTTTACTCTTTCTGACCCTAGCACACAACCACAAGACTCACACCATACAATTTATCATCCCAACAAGGAAGATTCTCATAGGGTTTATCACATCATACGACTAAAGAAAAAGTGAGTACTCATCAACATCATCTTTCAAAGGAAAACAAGTTATTATTACATCATAATTTCGTAATAATATCCATTTAATTTTAACATTTTTAGTTATCTGGGTTTGACAAAACGCCACTAGGTGAGTTCAACAATTTGAGCAATTTTATTATTATTTTAATCATGGAGGTTCAAGTCTTGCTAACTAGTTTCTATTTACAATGTCCACCCAGGGTCCAAGCATTGAACCTCACTCTGATACTAAGTGTAACACCCATAAAAACAATGTTCTATGAACACGCTGAAACCTTAAACACTTATCTCGAAAGTTGTGACTAATGATTTTTTATTTAAATTTATAAGATTACAAGGGTGTATACCCCTAGGGTACATTAAATTCACTTACACCAATATTCTCAACCCTATGACTGGGGAACCAGGTCAAGACAAAAGATTAAATATTTCTAATTTATCTCTAATTCAATTAATTAACATTAAACTAGGAAGGTACCATAATTTACTTTGCTTGGTTAAATTCTTTCTTCTCTTTAATCAATGATTAATCCCAGCATGCTCAACCTTATACTTAGTCATTTTGTTTCATTATCCTATTAGCTTTAATATCCCACATTTCATTAATTCACTAAAACATACTAGGAGCTGGGAAAAATACTTGCACACTAAGGTAATTAAATGGCCCCATTTATTCATCTACACATACCTTTATTTTTAATTAAAACATTTATACAAATATATTATCCTACCAAACAAAATTAGGGTTGCTCCTCAACCCTTGGATCAAACCATTCTTGGCCATTAGATCCTAGGGTTCCAAACTAACCCTAAAAATCCTCATGAATTCTTATTAAAACCTTTCCTTTTTTCTATTCTTCTCATTTGGTGTATTTTCTTTTGTTTGATTTGCAGGTTGGGGCAAAGGAAGCCATGGGAGCAAGAGAGGAAGAACTATGGAGGATTTTCTTCAAGATCAAGTTTAGATTTGTTTATATGGTAGTTTATTTTTTGTAATCCATTTCATTCAAGGATTGAAGGAGGTTTTCCTTTCCTAACTGGTTTTATTTTAAGCCATTTGTATATTTGGGTTCTTTATTTAGGGAAAACCCTACCCCATCAATATAAATGAGAAAGAGTAGTTTTAATTTGTTATTTGAAGATTTTATTGCCTAAAACCCTAATATTTTTTCATTGTTTGATTTTTGGTAGTTTCTTAGATAATTTTACAAACTTAAAATTTAGTATAAACTAGTTAAAAACTTGCACAGGCATGGATCCGAGAAGTTCTATCGTAAGTGACAGAACCACCACCCAGAGCAGGCTGGGGGTCCTGCGACCACCGCCCCACATAGGTGACAAACCATGAACTGCCACCTTAAGGAGTAGTAGTTCTAAGACCACCGCCTTGCCTGAGTGGCGGTTACAGGACCACCCCTCTGTAGAGGGCAGCGGTCCTATTCCTTAGGAACAAAACCATCAAACCTTAGACAAAACAATGAGCCTTCTCACAAGAAGGGATTTCTTAAGGAATCCCACAAGAGCTCCAAGCTTCACATCACCAACAAGATAGCTCCTTCACACTTGTTTTATCCACAACAAAAAACATGGGGGATAGGCAACACTTTCCACCCAACCAAAATATCCAATGAGGAGGAGAATATGTCCCCCCCACTGGCCCCCGAGCCCCAACCACATTGCAATGAAAGGTGGATCCAACTCATGGCAACAAACAATATTCCACAACACAAAACCAATTATTTCACTACCATTCCAAACACAACCAAATTCAACTACAAACATAAGAAGGAAAGCAACAAAAATATACAAGGCTTCTAAATGATAGCCAAAGGAGCAAGAACCTATGGGGAGGTCACTTATGCCTCCTAATGGGAAATGAGTGCCCACCTTAAAAACCTCTAATAGACATCTCAAACACCTGCACACTCTTCTACCTTCCTTAAGAACCTCTTATGCCTCCCACATTATCTTATGCCTCCCTACAATCTCTTATGGCTCCCTCAACAAAATAACCAAGTAAGAAATGCAAGAAATTTCTTGTCTAAGGTGGGGCACTCAACCCAAAATCCCTCCAAAGCATGAAGTAAACTCTTATACCTCCCTACATGAAATCTCCCCATAGTCCCCTCCTACACCACACTTAGGCAATTTACCCAAGCACTCAGTAAGCATGCCTAAACACTCAAAACAAGCACATATACATAAATATAAAAGAATAACATTAAGAAAGAGTAAAGCTCCTACCTTTCCATGGTATAGCTTGTTCCAAGATTCATTCTCCAAGATTCTTCCAACCCAAGCAATCACCAAAAATCTCTCACAAACAACCAAAGAATTCCCAAAATCCTATAACTCCAAAATGCAAGAGCACACAAGAATGAAGTAACCCCCAATCAAGAAAAATAACTTGATCAAATAGAAAAAGGGAGAGATGAGGGTGAGGTGGCTCCATGTAGGATGCCACATCACTCATCCTCAACTCCACCTCAAAATTCAAACTTCAAACTCCAAAGCACAATCAATAAGTGGGTGAAGAAATGACATATTACTTGCATACACAGTCCAATCCCACACCTCCTAAGGACAAAATCAATTACAAGAAATAAAGTGCAATAATATTTTACCATTTTGTCTTCCCAAAACACCTAATGGGGTCTAATTTTGACCCCCCAACCCATAGGTAGGGTTGGCATAGCAATTTAAGAGGTGTGGGACAAGTTTGACTTGTCCCACAAGCTTCCAAAATTGGCCTCTAAGGCCAAATTCGAATTTCCATGAACGGGTAGAGTGTACAACTCTCAAGATCCCCCAAGCACTCAATTATCAACACAAAATCCATGAGAAATCTAGTCTAATAAATGAATTCCTTTGGTCAAATCTATAATTAGTTTAGGAAAAGATTAATTTAGCTTTAATTAAGACACTACAACCCATTAATAATAAAGGGTAAAATACATACCCCAAATTCCAAATAGTAATATAAAGAATTACATCACTAAAATCACATACCAACATCAATTAAAGGAAAATAAACAAAAGATAACACATAACCCCTTGGTCACAATTTTTCCATAACAAAAATTCAAACTCACACACAAATACATGTTGCCACGGTGACCCTTGTTGAATTCACCTAGAATTCCAATGTGTTTGGTCTTCAATCCCCCCATAGTTTGCCATGATATGTTTTCCTGAAAAACACACAATACCCCTCTAGCCTCATGGCCATATTAACGATGTCGAAGTAATAAAACACTTACATATATCTATCAATTTAAAACATCAAAAATCATAAATACTATTGCTAAGACCAAGAAATTTAACAATTATTCCCATTTTCAGTATTTCGATTCTACTCATACTTCAGTTTGCAACTAAGATCAAAGACCAACTAGATCATCAGATTAGAGCAATACTTTCACTCATTCACAATTTCACCAATCTCCAATATCAATAAATCACAAAAATAACTTTGAACATCATACTAAAAACCAAGTACGAAAATGATTCGAAATATCAACATATATTTATCTTGACAACACATCATTTTCTTCCATACTCAATGTCTATCAAAAGTTAATAGTTCGGTTATAATAATGTCTATTCTTCAATTTCCCTAACACAATGTGTAAATGTTGTTTTTCTATTAACATCTATTGTTAATAAATCGAAATAGTGTCCATGTGCCTAGTCACAGAGATAAACTGAATGTGACCAAACAATACCAAAGAGTAATGCTATCACAATCAAATTACGACCATGTAACCATTCTAGCCAATTGTTTTATTATTAAAAGTCCATCAAGAGTCCACAGTACAACATATCATTAAAATAATATTAATCAAAACATAATGGACTCATGATGCCCCACACATCTCATTAGTATGTTAAATGGAATAAAGTAGCCAGGTTTACGATTATAACAATTTGGAAAAGATGATCATGTTTCATTTAGTGTTGAAGAAAAGTGGGCATTAAATAGCCCATAGCTTTATTCAATCATAATTTTGAGGATTATGAAGTGAGGTATTCTTTTATCTAGAAATAGGTCCTCACTGTTATCAGAAGTCTGAATAAATTTCAGCACTTGGTCTCAAATAATAAAATTCAGTTCTTGGTGTCCCATGCCAGAGTCAAGGACATCCTCCTAAAAAGGGACTTGAATGAGAAAATGGTAGGTTGGATTACTTGTATGATGGAGTATGACATAGTGATAAAGGTCACTGAATTGTTTCATGATAAGTAATTGTGTGGGCACATAACTTCCAGCCATCATGTTGAGGTGTGTGATGAAGGAAATTTTTTTTTGTCTTGCAAGGTGATCAGGAACAAGAAAATGATAGTGTACCTACCCCTTGTTAGACTCATCATATGATGCATTTTCTACAACTAGGTTTATGTCCCTCAGATTTGAGTAAGGCAAAAAGAAGACAATTTAAACTCCAAGCCATTCCGTATGTGCTCATTAATGGTGTTTTGTTCCAAATGGACGTGAATGGGGTTTTATTAAGTTGCATTGGGATGAATCAGATTCATAAGTTTCTATGAGAATTCCATGATAGAGAAGCTAGAGGTCATTTTTATTCACAGGTAAGAGATCTCAAAATTATGAAATTCGTTTACTATTGGCCTACAGTATTCATTGATTTCTATACATGGATCAGGAAATGTATGAAATGTGTACTCTTCACGAGAAAGGAGAGCTAGCACCACTACCACTCCATCCAATCTCATTTTACCAACAATTTTTGTAGTGGGGATGGGACTTCATTGGGGTCATTAATATGAATTCGACCCAAGGCGACAAGTGGATCTTAAAAAAAATAGATTATTTCACCAAGTGGACTAAGGCATTCACACTCAAGGGGACAAATGTGCCTAATATACTGCAATTTTACGAGGGAATAATGAAAAGGTTCGAAGTACCAGAAACTATCATATTAGACAATGCTTTGGATTTCCTTAGCACCAAGATCACTGAGTGGGCTGTTAGGAATGAGATATATCTCAACACATCATCTAAATATTAGCTCCAGGGAAATGGGCAAGTAGATTCCATGAATAAGAATTTTCTAAGGATCATTAGAAGTAATCTAGATGAAAACAAAAGGACATGGAATACAAAGATAAAATCATCCTTGTAGGCTGATATAATCACACCAAAAGTGTCAACGGGAAAGAAGCCAGGTTTCCCATATCACTTGAGTTACCAACATTAGAGCTCATGAAGCAGATGGAAATATTAGAGTTTGAACAAATGGAAGCTAGGTATTTATAACTCATAGAGATTGAGGACATAAGAGCGCATGCAATGAAAATCATGGAGAAGGATCGGGCCTTGATCGAGAGGTCATTTGACAAGAGAGCTAAATCAAGGACTTTCTAGGAAGAGGACTCAGTTTTGAAATGGGATGCAGATTGGGTTAAGCCAGTCAAGCATTCCAAGGCTGATGCGATATGGAGTGGACCCTACATTGTCACAAGATGTAAGAGTAGCAATGTATTCCAACTATCTACTTTGGATGAAGAAGAAATTCAGATTCTAGTCAATGGAATCTATCTTAAGCACTTCTACTAAAATGAAAAATTATCTCCCATGGATGTATTAGTTTAGAATTTCAAATTCCCCAAGTGCTTGTGCACGTTGTTTTTATGTTAGTTTAGGTTTCAATTTCCCTTAGTTCTTCCAGATTATATTTTATTGATCCTGGTTGTATCATTGTTTAATTTAGCATGTTACGTCAAAGGATGTTTTAGAAGCTCAAATTTACAGGAAATAGTTGTAGTATTTAAAAGGTTTCAAATGTAAAACAAATAAAATTAGATCAGGGACAAGTATATATAGTGTCAGTTTTTTATTCTCCAAGGATTAGTCATATCTTGAGCTTCTACCACCTCCGCAAGGTTGAAAATTCAATCCTAAATATCCACCTTCCCAAAAGTCACCCGGGATATTCTTTTTAAGGCGAAGATCAACCTCAAATTTCCTTTCTCATCCTTTGGATCTTATTCAACTAAAAATATCATCAATTTGTGGTAAGGGCAGAACTTTTAGTTATATTCCCAATAGCATACAAGAGATAGAGTATTAAAAAGAAGAGAAAAATCAGATTTTAATAGAGTTCCATGATTTCCAAACCTAGAAATTGTTTTATTCCTAACTTTGTGGTGTGCTATACTCATCTAAGGAATCATCAGTCAATCATTTTTTATACATGGCATAAATTCCATTCCCAGAGATAAGTTTAGGTATTCAATTTCTCCCAAGTAGATCAAATTTTTTGAAAGAGAAGGAAGAGAAAATTTCAAATAATTTTTTTTTTCCAATCCTGTAAATTTTAATATTTTCTTATAAAGATTGGAAAATTCAAGCGGCTGTCAACATAGGTCAGCAATGTTCAAGCTAATTACTAGGTTAATTTCGAAGGGTGAGATCAGTTTCGAGATATCAATAATGACTCCATTTCTAATGGAAGCTTCAATTTGATAGTCTATGAACATCTAGAAGCTACATGTCCATGCAAGTCACCAAAAGTTTTATAATTTTTTCCCCTCTAGAGAAAAATGGAAAACAATGGTAGACGAGACCTTAGCACTGGAAAGGACCCTCACAGGTAAATCTGGGGATTATAGTTGACAATAACATTTTTAGGAGAATTTGGAAACATTTCAGGAGTATGAAACCAGTTGAGAATTTTTTTCCTCTTCTAGGTTTTAAAAAGGACTCTGATTGGTATTGAGATCAAAATGAGCCCTAGTAGGCCCACTTTTGGCCCAAAATAATAAAAATTGAAATAGTGTGTGAATAGTGTGAACGAGGACGAGTTGGGACCTACTAAATCCAAACTCCAAATTTTAGAGTTTAGATTTTTGGGGATTCACATGTTTTAGAAAACCTATAAGGTGAACAATACATAAGTGCATGAGGGGCTTGACACTGAAATCTGATTTTGATCGAGTTAGCTGGCAATGTAAATGTGGTCAGTGAGGGTAGATATTGAGGTGCGTAGAGGTAGGTCGGCTAGGGACAGTGAAATGCAAGACATAGTGTAATACTTGTGAGTTGGTATGATAGCCAGTGGAGAGGTGGTGGATTTAGATTTTAGGAAATGCGGAATGTAATGTTAGTGACGAACATGTGAGGTAGGATTTGAATTTTGTGTGGCATGGGGGGATTCAAAAATGTAAGGAGCCCAAAAAAATGGTTTACTTCACACATGAAGAGGTATGGTAGCGAGAATGCAGATCTTAGCACTCAAACAAATTTTAATGTGAAAGAAGTTTCCAGAAGTTTCTTGCGGTAGAGGAAACAACTCACCGAGATATTTCAAAGTTCGGAAAGTAGCTCACTAGTGCAATTTCCCAGAATGCCAAAATACCCTCCCAGACTAAAAACACTATAAATTTTTCTATAGAGGTTTGTTTTTCACAAAAATACCGGTCGATGGATATATGAGAAGAAGTTATACAACATGAAATTATAAAAATAGGATTTTGGTATGATTTGGTACCTGTGCGCACCAAAAATTACATGTGCTACATTTTTAGGAAAATGGTTACAAGAATCCCCAATGATGATTCATAATCCTTTCAAGAAGGTGTTCAAGCTCCAAAGCCCTTTCGTAGTGTATATTTTTAGCCTAGATGGCCTTACATAGCTTTTCCATGCATATTTTCATCTCCCTGCTTCTTTCTTTCTTTATTTTGGCCTTTACTACCAGGAGCACTGCCCTACCTGGGTGATGGTCCTGAAATCGCTGCCCTGCGGAGGGCGGCAGTCCTACCCACTTTTTTGAGATTCTACAAAAGTTTTTAAAACATACGACGGTTCACTTAAGTTTTCTTTTTGCATGCATCCATGTGCCGAATTTTCTAAAATTAGTTTTGTTTGCTAGGTTCTCCTTGCTCCTTCTATTTTAAATGACATTTAATTCATTGGAACTACCTCTTCTTACCTTGTGTATGAAGTAACCTCCTAGCCTCCATTCCTATATATTCCATGCCTATACTCAAGCAAAAGGCTATGAGAATTTTGTGTATCTTATATTGTTTTGCTACCATAATCTTGTTAGGAATTTTATAGCCAAGCTAAGATCTCTTTTGTTATCTCTCTTCTACTTGCATTACATCCAGATTACTTCCAAGTTGCTATCGCTCAAGAACCATCCTATTTTTTTTGTTCTTTGCATTCCAATTTCCTAGGACTCACATGAACACTCAGAGAAAGAGAGGAAATAACCGAGGGGACAGATACTAATACTTCTATATTTGCTAAGGTTCTTGATCTTCCAGGTTGGAGTTGTGTATTTGTTTGATTTTTCTTATCAAATTTTTGTCTACGAATTGTTAATTTCAATTATATATCAAATAGAGTAGACAAATAGCTCATTTCAATTAGCTAGATAATCTCAAGTAGATCAAATAAATAGGAATTTTTCCTCTTCAATATTACCAGGGAAGCTATGAGGGACAATAGCTCTGTTAGGGTTATGACTTGTTCTTCACTTTTGAGGTAGGGTTGGAAGGATTTTGATTCAACTAGAATAGATTTTAGATTTAGACTCACACATATCCACAAATAGTTAGCTACATTCAGCTAATTTTTTGTATTTATTTATTAGATTAGATGCATTGTTTGAAAATTTATAAAAGAATAAAAACATTTACATTCCATATATTAGCTTGTTTTATATCTTTGTTTTGATATATTGATAAAATACAAAAAACATAGGTTAGATTTCCTTTGATAGATAATTTATTTACTGAAAGCAAATCAATTCATCTTGCATGACCATCAACGGTCTGTAATAAGAAAATACGTACAGTTGTGATCCCCTGGTCCCACAACCCAACAGGCCAGAGCTAATAACTGACATTGACACAAGTTTACGTTTAACAGTCTTACACACACCTGCAACATTCACTAAGAAAATAGGATAGTTAGATACACTAAATATCGCTGCTAATCAAGCCTATGACTTTTGGAATGCTCCTAAAAATAGGGTTTGATTGCATGCATGACCATAAAAGGGTATCAACCACAACGAGTCTTTGGTTGTAATCCATAGGTCCCATAGCCCAACACGACTACTAGTCAACTACATATTGACACTAGTTTACACAAATTGGTATTCAAATCTTCAGCACTCCCACCCGATATTATTACACAACTTTTATTATTGAATATAGTAGCCGATCAGGCTAAGAATTTCTAAACAAGACCATAAAATCACCCATAGTTCTTGTAACTCCACTACACCTCTTGTCTCCACTTCCATGACCTTGTCTAGAAACCCATACGAGGCACCTACAACTTTCTTTCCACGTATTCCACAACCAATCAATAGAATCTCGGTAGAACTAGACATCAATTGGAGTTTCGAGTAGTTATCATATATGACTGTATTATCACACCCCTTCAGGTTAGGAGGGAATTCTTTGCCTTATATTTATAGATTCCAGTATTGCGTGTCGAAAACATAAGGTTGCCCAATTAGCTCAATCACTGCCATCACTTTCATTTCCATTTCCATTCCACATCGGTTGTCTCGGCACGACCTTGGGAGGTGGGGTACGAAGAAGGTCATGTGTTGATTTTTTATAGTACAAAATTGGTGAACCCGACGTGAAGAGCTACTCTCTAAACGTTTCCGCTTTCTTCGTCCATCCTTTATTCTCTGAGTATTCTTATACCCCTTGAATATGTTAGGATACGACAAGTACGGTCAGCCCACCCCGGGTTTCAACATGTACCATTACCAATCAAAATACCACAATAATCACCTTCACTTTCAACATGGGTGGACAACCTCTCATCCACTCAAAACCCTCTACTTCAGGGAACAAATGTTGGTTCTTTTTTACACATTAAATAACTTGATCAAGTCACTCACACTTATCCCCTTAAACAATCAAGCTCAAATAACATGACATTCACTAGTGAAGAAAGGTCATCTTCTTAGGTATTGTTTCGGCAACCCATTACTGTGCAATCTAATCTAATCCCCCATCTAGATGAGTAGTACTTAGTATGATATGCTAGGACTGAATAAAAGTTTTAGAACATGAGCCAATCTTTTGACAGGTTGCAAGAACAAGGTGATGTCCTGCTTCAAAACAATAATGCTACCCCACCACCAACTGACAATACAACCAATGAGGGGTGGAAACATCGTGAACAATTCATAGTAGGATACCATACTCCCCAAAAACCTCCAAGGGTTGAAAAAAAGATACATAAGCAAGGCATTGCCCCATCAATGAGTGATTTCATTTTAGATTTGGTAGACAACGTCAAAGAGTTAGAGCTTACCCAAAAAATGCAAAATTCATACCCAGGGAAAGAGAAAACTACGTCCTACCTGCAGAACTATGGGAAAATGCCTACTGCATAGAATCCTTAGGTCTACATGAATACTCAAAACCCTGGGGATTTATTAATTGGATTGGGTATCTTAGGTATGCCTCCTCAAGCCACGTATGGATACCTACAACAGGCGCCAGTTGGAATTGCATTCTCAAACACTATACTAGTTAGAAATGCAATGTTCCCTAGCTTCGTGCCTTCAGCTCTGTATCAAAGTGGCAAACCCCCCTATATACACACGTACTCTAAAATTCCACAAGGAGATACATACACCTATCCAGGTACTTACGGTTATTCGCAGGGAATGCCATGTCATTTTAGCAACCAATGCAACCTTTGCTTCCCCAAAAAGGACCTTCAATGGTTGAAATGTACGCAATGGGAACCTACCTAAGTACTCAAAGTAGCCTCTAGAATTTTCCATCCAGAAAGTCATGCTCCCAAGGCCATTGCCTGATCTTCCAAAGTTTAAAGGGGAAGGCAACCCAAATGCTCATATCAAAGCCTACGTAACAACCATTCAAGAGTTACTCTCATGGGATGCATTTGTTATAAAAATATTCCCTAAGACATTAGAAGGCATCACTCTTGACTAGTATTATAGAATACTGGAGACCTCGATACACTCTTTTAAATAACTCGTGTCAGAGATCATTAAGGTTTTTGATAAGAACAAACTTCTAAGAATAGGGATAAGAGAATTCTTGCATATCAAATAAGAAAATAATGAATCTGCAGCCCACTTCATTCAGAGGTGGTGACAGGTTCTTTATTCTTATGCAAGTACTTGAAATATGGATCAAACAGAACTTTGTGATTTATTCCTCCACTCTCTCAATAGAGAGACAAAAGAAGATGTTCAAAAGTTCCCACTCAAGATCTATGAGGAAGTGCTAGAAGGTGCTCTTTGTATTGACCACGTGGTCTATTGGTGCTAAAAATAGTCTCACCCCAACTGTCCTTTGAAAATATATCAATTTATGGCCTCTGTCAAATTCTTTTTCCCCGTGTTGTGCCTGGTTAATCTTTATTGCCATTTTTAATCTGTTCCTGGGTCTTAGATCACTTATGGGTCCATGGTTTGCTCCTTGTTTCTTTTTTCCTCTAGAAGAGGTCTATAATTTGGATCTCCCATTCTTTGTTCATCCAAAACCTTGAGTTCTCCCATATTTTTTGGTCTCCATTGTCAGGATTTGTCTTCCTTGTCATTTCTACCCTAAATACTTGAAGAAAAATGAATGGATGTTTCCCTGAGAAACATATTTGAGCCTTGTAACATTTCTAAATTCTCTGTCCTTGGAGAAATTTTCAGTTTTGGGCTCGAATGATCTTTTTCTATATTTTACGGTTTGATGGGTATTTCTCCCGGTCAAATTTGCATCCTTGCATCGACAGGAGAGGTGGAACCTTTTGGTTGGATGCGGCTCAGCTGGGTACTTCAAAATTTATTTGAATTTCCTCAACTTAAAATGTGTCCATGTGGAGGTACGGCGCTCAATTGAAGGTCTACTTTTTGGTTTAGCCTTGGAGTAGTTCTGAGAGGACACGTGGAGGTTTCCACTACTTTTCTTAGACTTAGACAAATTTTTATGAAGCTGGTAGAGTTTGGAGGAATAGGGACACGTGGTGAGCCCTCTCTCATTCATGGTCTCCACTTTGGGAGCCATTTTAAAATTATGCCATGGAGACATGTGGAGGAACCATGCATGTTTGGGAACTGGCCCTTGAGTTTCATTTTAAAGAAGTACCAGGAGGACATGTGGAGGCCTCCACTCACTTTGCATTTTGTTTAGAATTTTTGATGGCCAAAGGAGACTGCCTCAAAGCATGACACATGGTGCCTTCCTCTAAGCTTCAAACCTTGAGACAAAATTTTCTTGGCCAGGACATGTGCCGAGCCCACACTCGTTTAAAGTATCAAATTTTGGGGACCATCTCAAGGTGCATCATGATGACATGTAGCAGTTCAAAAATTTTGAGGGGCAGGGAAGTGAATGATCGGAGGTAACTTGGATATTTTTCATTTTGACCTCAAAAGTATTAAAATCTTAAAATGGCCCGCAAGCCCGAAAAAGGACTAGTCAAAGTTTGTTTCAAGTCAAAGGGGTGGGGAGGCAGACCATTGGGGAAAATTTGGATTTTTTGCCCCTTGATATGCAAATGACTAAAAACATCAAAATGGCCCATATGCCTGATAAAGGAAATAGTCAATATTTTGCCTCAGTCAACGGCGATAGGGCAGAGCTCCGGGGAAAACTTGGAAAATTTTCCCTTTACCAAAAAGGGAGTAAAATGGTATAATTTGGCCACAGTTCTACTGGGGCCCACCTTAGGACACGTGTTAGACTCATTTCCCAAGGGAAAAGATGCAGAGAAAAATGTGACTTTTTTACATTTTTCCAAAAGTTGTAAAAATTCAGAGGAAGCCCTTGGGTCTGTTTTTAATTTTGAATCTTCCATGTGGACTAGCCAAATTCAAAGTAAAGATCAACGTCAGCTGAGAGTATAAATTTGATTTCCCCCCCATTTTTTTGAAACATGTCTAGAAGTGTGAGTCTTCATGATTTCTTGGTCTTTCCTACATGCCAAGCAGAGAGGGGAGTTAATGTTGATATCTGAGTTTGGTGGGAAGATCTAAAACACATCTTTCACCATTAAAATGGTCTGACTATCATGCCTAATTGGATTTTCTATTTTTCTTCTCCTGAGCACGCAAGGAGCCAGATTTGATAGATTAGGGGCAGAAGTGGTTGACAAATTGAAGAGAAAGTGATCTACCAAAGGAAGGAGTTGAATGCAGGAGATATTCGATGAGATCTACCCCTTGAGCACCTGATGATTTTTTACAGATCTGATTCTGAGAATCACGATCAAAATCATGGTGAGCACTGGTGAATTAAACATTTTGTTTCTTTTGGGGAGAAGGGGCTCTATTGTGAATGTCATAAATGGCACAAATGTTTTGTGTAAATGTTGGAGGTTGAAGTGTTAGGGGTCAGGACTGATTTTTCTAATAGAAATCTTGACAGAGCCCATCGTTTTGAGAATCCGTTTGAGAAACTTGTATATCTCTTTTGTATTAAATCTAATCATGTCAAGGTGGTTGCAAGTGTACAGTCATTGAAAATCTCTGAGACTGTTCTAGAAACTTTCCCCTACTGATAGACTTAATCAAATTTGAGTTATTATGTTTTGTCTTGAGCAAGATGTGTTGATTTTATTTTTGAATGTATGCAAGCAATTTTTCTTGTTTTTGTTGCAATCTTGTATTAAATCTAATTCAATCACACAGGCCTTAATCCTTGTGACAGTTTAGTGACATCTACAATTTCATCTCTGAGAAGAGATTTCATCTGGGATTGGCATAAATGATTTAAAACCACTTTTCTTTCATCTGTTGATAGAGATTTTCTATAAGCCTATGGGTGTACCTTAGGCGTGATTTGACTTAGATCTTGATGCTTTGTTGGATTTTCTAACTCAAGCCTTCATGATAGAATCTCAAATATTGTGCAAAAGAGTGCTAATCTGGGCCTCCATTGAAGCACACATTCTATTTAAAGAAACATTTTAGCTATTCTGTGGCATTTTGATCAAAATATCATCTAAGGAGCACATTCAGCACTTAGAAAAGTTTTATGAGACTGTCTATAAAAATGGAATATGTCTTTCTCCGTCAAAGATTGAAACATTTAAGGAAGACATTGATTTCTTAGGGATAAGAATTAGTTCTGGTAACATAGAGATGCAAAAACATATTGTTAGCAAAATCCAGAACTTCCCTAATGAGATTCAAGATAAGCAGCAGTTGCAAAGGTTCTTAGGCTGTGTAAATTACATAGCTGGTTTTTATCAGAACATAGCTGCTGACAGAATTTTGCTGAATAAGCGTTTGAAGAAGAATTCTCCTGCCTGGAGTCAGGAGATGACCAGTGCTGTTGAAAGGATCAAGAAACAGGTTCTTGACCTACCTCCAATGACTTTACCAGGATCAGGCATCAAAATTATTGAATGTGATGCCAGTGACCAGTACTGGGGTGCAGTATTGAAAGAAAAATGTGAAGATAATAAGGAAAGAATATGCAGATATGCATCAGGCGCATTTTAGGGTTCTGAAATAAATTATCATTCTTCACATAAAGAATTATTGGCAGCAAAGAAAGCCATAAAAGCTTTCTTATTCTTTGTCCAGAATGAATCCTTCATACTCAGATCAGATCTGAAGGATTTTAAGAAAAGATTAAATGGTGGTGATCCAGCCAACAAATCTGCATTTAACAGACTCCAAAGATGGGGTTTGTGGTTTGACAATTTCGACTTTAAGGTTGAACACATTGCTGGAAAAGCCAATGCCTTAGCAGATTTTGCAAGCAGAGAGCTGAATTCCACAAAAATGGTCAATGTTACTCAGATCATACATGAACCTCAGGGTACTGTTTGGGATTACAGGCATTCTAAGGCACAGATTGATGCACTGATTGTCAATGATAATGCCATGTCTAGAGAAGCCCAGAGACTCCTGCTTTCTAGAGACTACATCACTACAATTGAGTACGCCATGTCAGAAACAGAGTGCAGGTTTTTCGACCCAGAAATTCCAGGCAGACAGTTCCATACATTACAGGATCCTATGGTGAAGTGTTGCCTACATTGGCAATGGAGATCTGCGTATACAGTGGAACAACCAGATCATCTACCAGTCGAAGGATTACGTCTGAGGCAGCTGATACCCAGAAAAGATACTCTCTGGAGATTTGAGTACTCTAGGCTGTGGCCAGAAGAACATCCTATTCATTTCGACTTATGGAACAGAGTCCCTGCAATCGGAGACAGGAAGTATCTCTCCCAACACTTTAAATTTTTCTTGCAAAAATATTTGCCAACTAAACTTTCTGATTCTCCTCTCTTGAATGTACATCCTGACGTAGCTAGGAATGTATTGATACAATGCAAAATACCTTGGTTTGTCAAGGTACATTACTATGTAAAAACTAATCCTCTCAGGAACATGATAGAATGTCCAAATGCTACTCTATGGAGAAGGATTCTGTTACATCATACGATGGTTGTCCGACCACCTGTCCCAGGCCAAGATTTGAAAATCTTGGATCATTATCTATATCCAACGCGCCATCATCTTCAACCTAATAATGATGGTACTGCATCGATATCCAGAGTATGGCTCGAGCGGCACGAAAGGAATCTAGAGCCAGCGCCAGAAGGACATGACAGCACTACCTCGTCAGAAGAAGATGCTCCGGGTCCCTCTGTCATGTTTGATAGTCCGTAGTTCTTAGTGCGTTTGCTTTTGTCGGCCATCACGGCAGGCCTGTTTCCGTTTGACAATAAAGTTGATAAGATTCGATCTTATCTTCGTTAGTGCGTTGTCAATGCGTGGTGGGTCCATTCCCTTTAATAATTATACTCCCGTGAGTGGGTTGTACTCACTTGTGTGTCAGTCAGTTGGAATCTTACCGGTTGCTTTTGGTCCCGGTTTCCCCGTTTCCGGTTATACCGGTTCCCGGTGAAAAGCTTTGGAAAAGTCTATAAATACGACTTCTTCCATTTCATTCACTACACTGGGAAATACACTGGGAAATACACTGGGAAATACACTGGGAAACGAGAAGGAGACACTAGGAAGAAAGGAAGATATACTGAGAGTCTGGAGCGATAAAGTCTAGAGTTCAGAAGAGTTCAGAAGAGTTGAAGGTTCCAAGTCTGTAATAGCAGTCAGAAGTATATATCTTGTAAGTTTTGAAAGTATGTTTGATACAGTCTGTGTTATTCTGTTAGTTAATGGAGAACATAAACTCATGATAATAGAAGAATTTTCAGTTTTTGAAGAGATCTTTGAATCAGAAGATACTTTTGATATTGTCATAAATATTGTACATGAAGTATTTGGGAATGAAGATGTCACTATTCTGCATATGTATACTTTCTAGATCGAAGTATCTGCTATTCGAATTTGATATTAGAAGCTGTAATATTTAGTTCCAGAATAGTTCAGAGCTTTGCGTGAATTATATGTCTGTTGTTTTCTAAAGTGGTTCATCAGAACCAGTGTTTGATCCAGCTTCTATTGAAGTTTATAAAACTTGGAGAGAAAGCAGACTTGAATTACTTGAGAAAGTAATTGCCAATGCAACAGAAGAATACACAAGATTGCTAGCTGAAAAAGAAAAAGAAAAGAAAGATTCTGAAGATAGCCTCGAAGATACCTACCAGCATATTGCTGCTCAAGGAAAAGATCACTCAGAGGTATGTACAATTAGTTGTACTCAGAATCCATTTATTGCTATCACCATTTGCATACCTAATATCAAGCCATACATACTAGATGCAATGGTTGATACTGGAGCAGAAATAAGCCTACTCAGACAATATGCTATCCCTGCTGATTGTTGGTTAAAAACCCATACTAAGATAAGATTTGATAAAAGGGAAGTTGTCTGTAATTATATGGCAAAAGTTTTAATAAATATTGAAGGAGTTTCCATGCATATAGAATTATATCAGCATAACATGGAAAACTATGACTGCTTATTAGGAGTTGATTTTCTAAAAGAATGTCATACTTTCAGCATAAGCAAAGATCATATTATGATGTTCAGCCCTCCTGTCAAGATTCCTAGAAGATATTCATTCCAGTCTATTGTACCATTACCAGAGAAAAGTAAGGCAGTGAACAATATCTGGATTCATAAATCCATAGCCAACTACCAGGTAAGCATTGAGGAGATAGTTTCAAAGATAAAAAAGAATATTTGCAGTGATAATCCTCATGCTTTTGTGCATAGGAAAAAGCATAGTTGTTCGCTTGATCTTCAGCTGATAAAGGATGCAAAAGGAAAGGAGATAATCCCAAAATTCAAAGCACATCACAGAGGCATGCCGCCTTCAGAGCGCAAGGAATGCCATGAGGAGATCCAGAAGCTCCTGAATGGTGGATTCATCCAGGAATCAAATTCCCCATGGGCATGCGCAGCCTTTTATGTAAATAAAAGGAGCGAAAAAATCAGAATTAAAAAGAGATTGGTGGTTGATTATAAACCATTGAATAAGTATATTGCCTCCGTTCAACATCCTATACCAGCAAAGGATGATCTTCTCAGCCGAATCAAAGGATCAAAAGTCTACAGCAAATTTGATCTGAAAAGTGGATTCTTGCAGATCTTCCTGAAACCTGAAGATATGTTTAAGACAGCTTTTGTTGTCCGAGGAGGACAATATGAATGGAAAGTGCTACCATTTGGTTTGAAGACTGCTCCGTCCATTTTCCAAAAAATCATGGACAAGATATTCGGTGAGTTAGCTGACTTTTTGGTCATATATATAGATGATATTTTGATTTTCTCAAAGTCACCTAAGGAGCACATTCAGCACTTAGAAAAGTTTTATGAGACTGTCTATAAAAATGGAATATGTCTTTCTCCATCAAAGATTGAAACATTTAAGGAAGACATTGATTTCTTAGGGATAAGAATTAGTTCTGGTAACATAGAGATGCAAAAACATGTTGTTAGAAAAATCCAGAACTTCCCTAATGAGATTCAAGATAAGCAGCAGTTGCAAATGTTCTTAGGCTGTGTAAATTACATAGTTGGTTTTTATCAGAACATAGCTGCTGACAGAATTTTGCTGAATAAGCGTTTGAAGAAGAATTCTCCTGCCTGGAGTCAGGAGATGACCAGTGCTGTTGAAAGGATCAAGAAACAGGTTCTTGACCTACCCCCAATGACTTTACCAGGATCAGGCATCAAAATTATTGAATGTGATGCCAGTGACCAGTACTGGGGTGCTGTATTAAAAGAAAAATGTGAAGATAATAAGGAAAGAATATGCAGATATGCATCAGGCGCATTTCAAGGTTCTGAAATAAATTATCATTCTTCACATAAAGAATTATTGGCAGCAAAGAAAGCCATAAAAGCTTTCTTATTTTTTTCCAGAATGAATCCTTCATACTCAGATCAGATCTGAAGGATTTTAAGAAAAGATTAAATGGTGGTGATCCAGCCAACAAATCTGCATTTAACAGACTCCAAAGATGGGGTTTGTGGTTTGACAATTTCGACTTTAAGGTTGAACACATTGCTGGAAAAGCCAATGCCTTAGCAGATTTTGCAAGCAGAGAGCTGAATTCCACAAAAATGGTCAATGTTACTCAGATCATACATGAACCTCAGGGTACTGTTTGGGATTACAGGCATTCTAAGGCACAGATTGATGCACTGATTGTCAATGATAATGCCATGTCTAGAGAAGCCCAGAGACTCCTTCTTTCTAGAGACTACATCACTACAATTGAGTACGCCATGTCAGAAACAGAGTGCAGGTTTTTCGACCCAGAAATTCCAGGCAGACAGTTCCATACATTACAGGATCCTATGGTGAAGTGTTGCCTACATTGGCAATGGAGATCTGCGTATACAGTGGAACAACCAGATCATCTACCAGTCGAAGGCTTACGTCTGAGGCAGCTGATACCCAGAAAAGATACTCTCTGGAGATTTGAGTACTCCAGGCTGTGGCCAGAAGAACATCCTATTCATTTCGACTTATGGAACAGAGTCCCTGCAATCGGAGACAGGAAGTATCTCTCCCAACACTTTAAATTTTTCTTGCAAAAATATTTGCCAACTAAACTTTCTGATTCTCCTCTCTTGAATGTACATCCTGACGTAGCTAGGAATGTATTGATACAATGCAAAATACCTTGGTTTGTCAAGGTACATTACTATGTAAAAACTAATCCTGTCAGGAACATGATAGAACGTCCAAATGCTACTCTATGGAGAAGGATTCTATTACATCATACGATGGTTGTCCGACCACCTGTCCCAGGCCAAGATTTGAAAATCTTGGATCATTATCTTTATCCAATGCGCCATCATCTTCAACCTAATAATGATGGTACTGCATCGATATCCAGAGTATGGCTTGAGCGGCATGAAAGGAATCTAGAGCCAGCGCCAGAACGACATGACAGCACTACCTCGTCAGAAGAAGATGCTCCGGGTCCCTCTGTCATGTTTGATAGTCCGTAGTTCTTAGTGCATTTGCTTTTGTTGGCCATCACGGCAGGCCTGTTGTCGTTTGTCAATAAAGTTGATAAGATTCGATCTTATCTTCGTTAGTGCGTTGTCAGTGCGTGGTGGGTCCATTCCCTTTAATAATTATACTCCCGTGAGTGGGTTGTACTCACTTGTGTGTCAGTCAGTTGGAATCTTATCGGTTGCTTTTGGTCCCGGTTTCCCCGTTTCCGGTTATACCGGTTCCCGGTGAAAATCTTTGGAAAAGTCTATAAATACGACTTCTTCCATTTCATTCACTACACTGGGAAATACACTGGGAAATACACTGGGAAACGAGAAGGAGACACTAGGAAGAAAGGAAGATATACTGAGAGTCTGGAGCGATAAAGTCTAGAGTTCAGAAGAGTTCAGAAGAGTTGAAGGTTCCAAGTCTGTAATAGCAGTCAGAAGTATATATCTTGTAAGTTTTGAAAGTATGTTTGATACAGTCTGTGTTATTCTGTTAGTTAATGGAGAACATAAACTCATGATAATAGAAGAATTTTCAGTTTTTGAAGAGATCTATGAATCAGAAGATACTTTTGATATTGTCATAAATATTGTACATGAAGTATTTGGGAATGAAGATGTCACTATTCTGCATATGTATACTTTCTAGATCAGAGTTTATATAAGATACTGTTGTGATCATTGAAGTATTTGTAAGAAGCTGTGATATTTGTTAGTTCCAGAATAGTTTCAGAGCTATATGTCTGTTGCTTTCCGTTGTTTTCCGTAGTGGTATCAGAAGACGTGAAAAGTGTTTATAAAGGGGTTTTTGTAAGAATTGGTATCAGAACTTTGGCTGTTGTTTTGTAAAGTGGTATCAGAGCTTTTGTTTTCTAAAGTGGTATCAGAGCTTTTGTTTTCTAACCCTGCACCACCTCCCACCAAAAATTCATTAAAAAAAAACCAATTCTACCTTTACTATCCCTATTTACCCTATGTGTACACAAGTGCATAGTGTTTATTGCCAAAGCATGCAAAAAAAAATAGGATTTCAAATCTCTTTAGTAGCCTAAACCTTGCCCATAAAATATCTCCACTATCTAGAGTGACAACTGATGAGAGTTAGATTTTGTTGCATTGATTATATTTTCTCCAAGGTCTCCTTAACATCTTCATTAGGAAGGATATGTCCACCTCCTCCATAACACCAAGATATAAAAGGGTCCTCTTACCCTAGTTGAAAGGCACAACCTAAAATAGTGAGGATAGATCAAATCCTCTTGAGGGTGCTATCCATTTCTATACATTTGAGTGACAGAGGGCTAGTTAGATTTCATCCCTAGCTACAAAATGACTCACCATGATCTAGTCTATCTCTCAGCTTCCTATCAAACCAGTGATGCCACTGAAACTTTGAGGGAGAATCAATTTGGATACCAACATGGCCATTGATAGTGGTTGTAAGACCTATGGGGTAAATGGGAAGTTTGTCACTCCTCAAAACACTCCTGGCTACTCCAACAATACAAAAAACAATCAAGGACCAAAGATCCTCAATAAGAATCATGGATTCACAACTGATGGTGTGACTGACCATCCATAAAAGTCTAATGTGGTTAATTCTACTAACACATGTGTTACAAATAACAATAACAATAATGGCAATAATTAGAGAAATAACAATTTCTCACCCTCGATAAATGTTGTGGATTTTAATCATCCTCAACAATAGCAACAACCTCAGCAATAGAGGTAAATGTCAGCCCCAAGCCCTAGTAAATACCCCAACCAGTTCAAGAACCAAGAGTAAGGGTTTCAAAATTTTAACCATAACAGTCAGCAACGAAACAATAACCGTAACTTTGGGCCACAACAAAGAACAAATCAAAGGCCACAAGATTATGACTTGGATCTATACTTCAGTTTCCATAGGGTTTGTGGGTATGCTGTAAGAACATGTTGCGATTGCAATAAGTTTATACAACACTTTCTAGAGGATCAATGATAGGTTTGTCGATATGTTCCTAAAAAACCCCACCGCACCAGCACAAAATACCCATATGGGACTAGTGTCCCCACAGAATACACCGCGAGGAATCTTCAACGATCCTCTCCCCATGGACCCAAAGGATCGCAGATTAGATCCAAATAGTTCTAACAAGGGTATTATGATAGGGACTAACAATCGTGAAACTTAAAATTCATCAAACCCACAAGTGGAACCTTCTTTTGACGGTCGTCAATAAACCAAAATTGTGGGCTTGGTTGAGTTAGACACTGAACCCCAAATTGATGCTGCAACAAGAGCTAGGGATTATTCTTCACAATCAATCAAAATTTATCTGGATGTGTCAGGAAACATTCATGATACGCTAAGCAAGCCGGTAGTGTTTTATGACATAATCAGTGATCTAACCAAGACCTTTTCACATATTTCCTTCTTGGATATACTAAATAATTCCCCTACTCATCAAGCCACTCTGTTAGAAGTGATAGGTATCGGCCATTTGATTAATGTTACCCCTCCTCTAGAGGTATAAATAAATCATATAGAATTTGATGTTTTCCCTCCGGGGTAACCTGAAAGGGCCATTGGGTTTGTGTTTGACATAAGTAAGATGGCTACAAATGTTGAAATAGCTCATAGAGGTGATCCAACCTTGTTTTTACATGTTTGGATCTACAACAGCTACGTCCAACATGAAATGATCGATGATGGGGCAGCGGTTAACATAGTCCCCTTCTCCTTTTTTCATAATTTAGGATATGAGGAGACCAATTACTCCTCGACCTGAAACACACTAAGGGGCTATGATAGCCTCAAGGTGACCTTGATCAGAACCATAGTATTACCAGTTACTCTTGGACCCAAGATCGTACTCTTTGAGTTTTATATTAAAGACCAGGAAACCAACTATAATATGATCCTTATCTATCCTTGGATCCACTACATAAAGGGAATCCCTTCCACTTTGTTTCAAGAGGTAAGGTTCCTACATTTAGGGAAGGTATTTGTGGCCTAGGGTGATCCAAAGCCTTTTTCCATACACTTGGCTAGTTTAAAGAAAATTCCAGGTGTTCACTCTGAGTTTGAGCTTCCCATGAATAATTTAAATAGGCCTGCCAGGGCAGCACAAGTGGAAAAATTAGTTCCCACAACAGAGATAGAGGTCACAGGGTTGATTGAGGGCATTTGAGTAGTCCAAGATGAAACCATGGTTATAGAGATAGTGTCAATAGGAACCACATCAAGGATTATCAAACTATTGGAAATTGATTTACCTATTCTCCTTCCCTTTGACTCTATGGGTATGGGACATACACTGGGATTTGGTTCTCTCCCGGCAAATGAGATTTGCATGGTTGAAGTGACTGAGGTAAAAGGTGAAGATACAAAAGTTGAATCAATTGTCATATTTTTGGGTAGTTGTTGGACCCTCCATTTTGATGGAGCCAAGTTTCACTTTGGTGCTAGGTCAGGTGTGATACTTACCTCACCTGAAGGAAGGATTCTACCTTTTTCCTTCAAGCTAAATTTTTAATGTACAAAAAATGGGGCTGAATATGAGGCTCTTCTATTAGGTCTCGTTTTAACTAAGAGGATGGGTATTCTCAATATTCAGGTGTTGGGTGATTCACAACTAGTTGTAAATCAAGTATCCAAAGTGTATGAGACTAGAGCTGAGCATCTACAACTTTACAATATAGAAGTGCTAGGTCTGACAAAAGAGTTTGATTTCATCTCAATTGAAGTAGTTCCATGTGAACATAACCTTATTTCATATTCTATAGCAACTTCTGCCACATGCTTCACCTGTTGTAGTGACTTGGAAGATACCAACTTCACGGTTTCAGTTCACGTCAAACCCTTTATTCGTAAAGCACCAATAACCCCAATTCTGCGATACATAGAAACCGAGAGTCAGCCTAATAGTTCAAAGCGTGTCAATAGTGATGAATCAATTTTAAGTTATTTAAATTCTTTGGCAAAACTAAATCTTACCTATCATGAGATAGACCTTTCCTTAATCCCACATTCTTCTTCTTATTTTGGGAATCCCATGATTGAGTCCTCTCTGAGAAAGGATGTTGAGATTTGTGAGGTAGAAGAAGAAGGGTACTTGGAGTTGCCTCTAGCCCCACTGGAATTTGAGGAGGGAAATGCCTCCTTGATTGAAGGAACAATTGATGTAAACATTTGGATGGAAGAGGAACCAAATATCTTTAAAATAGGGACCTTTTTAGCTCAAGAGGAAGTTGAAATACATACCCGAATCCTCAAGGAACATCAAAAGGCCTTCACATTTATCTAAAAGGAAATGATGGGGATTGTACCTCACATCATGGTCCACAATCTCATCACCAACATGGATTCTAAACCAATTAAGCAGAAGTCAAGGCACATGAAGCCAAAAGTTTCCCTCATGGTGAAAGAAGAAGTAAAGAAACTTCTCCAGGTAGGATTCATTAAACCAGTTGATTATTCATAATGGGTATCTAATATTGTTCCCTTTCTCAATAAGAATGGAAATATCCTTATTTGTATAGACTTCCAGGACATTAACAAAGCTTTCCCCAAAGATGATTTCCCATTACCACCCATTGATGTTATCCTTGACACAACAACTGGGTTTGAGTTGTTGTCCATCATGGATGGGATTTTGGAATATAATCAAATCAAAATCTCCAAAGAGGATCAATATAAGACTACATTTATAACTCCTTGGGGAACCTACTATTATGTTTTCATGCCATTTAGTCTTAAAAATGTTGACACTACATACTAATGAGCAACGACCTACATATTCCATGATCTTATTCATAAGATTGTGGATTCCTATGTAGATGACATGTTGGATAAGGCTAGGAAGTGTTGTGATCACCCAGAGGTGCTTCACATCATCCTTTCATGCTTAATTGAGTACACTGTCACATTAAATCAAGAGAAATGTGTTTTTGATGTAACATGAGGAAAGCTTCTGGGTTACATTATATCTTCACAAGGGATTGATCTTAACCTGGCCAAAATCTGGGCTATATTAGAAATGTTTCCACCATCATACGAGTCTGGTATTAGATCTTTTCTTGGGAAACTCGGTGCAATCTGAAATTTCATCCTTGGCTTGACCTTTGCTATACATCTAATCAAAAATTTGTTGAAAAAGGATTATAGCATTGATTGGACATAAGAATGTAATGAGGCCTTCGAGGTAGTTAAATGATTTCTATTGTCCCCTCCCATGCTAATGCCACCTAGATCAGATCAACCTTTGATCTTGTACTCACAAGCTACAGATGTTTTGTTAGCCTACATGTTGGCTCAAGAGGATGATGATAAATGAGAAGGTGAATTTTATTTCATTAGTCAGACGTTGCTTGACTATGAGACATGTTACACGCAAGGATAAAAAGAATGTCTTGCCATAATCTTTGCAACTAAGCATTTAAGGCATTATATGCTTAATAAAAAATTGAGGGTTATTGTAAAGATAGACCACTTGTGAACTTTTTTCATACAAGGATCCTTGTCTAAAAAGGTCGGGCATTTCATAACGTTAATGGGTGAGTTTGAACTAACATTTGTAAGTAAGGAATTTGTTAAAAGACAAGTCATCGCAAATTGGTTAGCTGACAATCCATTGGATGGGGGTGATTTGGTAGATCTAGACTTTCCCAATGAGTGTGTGTATTTCATCAAAACTAGGCACCCTATCTTTGTATATCCTTGGTATAACAACATTATCAATTTCATCATGGACCACACATACCCAGAAGGGGCAACATAAAAACATAGAAGGAAGTTACACGTCATTGCCGCTAAGTACATTATTTTGGAACAAGTGATCTACCACAGAGCCTTTGATGTAATGTTGTTGATATGTGTTGATGTAGAGGAATCAAGAAAAATTCTTTATGAATCACATAGTGGGGTATGTGGAGGTCACTTCAGCAGCCATGCCACTGCTCAGAAAATACATCAGACGGGATACTTCTAGCCCATGCTAGAGCATGATGTAGTAGAATTCATGTATAGATGACATAAATGTCAGGAGTTCTCTCTTGAGATCCACATACCGACACAATCTCTACAACCGATTGTGACTCCATGGGTCTTTTCCACTTGGGGCTTGGATTTGATAGGAAAATTATCTCCCTCCTCGAATGATGGCCATAACTTCATAATCATGGCCACATAAAACTTTACCAAGTGGGTAGATACCATGCCCCTTACCACTATACATGGCTCTAAAATTGCTAAGTTCATCTTGAAACAAATCATCTGTAGGTACGGGGTGCCACAAGTCATTATTTCTTATAATGACACGTATTTCAAAAATGATGAAGTGTGTGAGTTGTGTACATAGTTAAAGATAAGTCATCACATGACTTCTCTCTATTATCCTCAGGCTATTGGACAAGTTGAGGCTATAAATAAGATGTTAAAATCCGTTCTCTTAAAAACTGTTAAGGAGAATAAGCGATATTGGCACCTAAATATTTTTTTAGCCTTGTGGGCCTACCGAATGTTAGTTAGAATGCCAATAGGGGAGACCCAATTTTCTTTAGTGTTTGGTGCTGAGGTGGTTCTACCACTCAAAGTTGAAATACCTAGTATCTGTATTTCACTACATGGGATCCTGGGAGAGGAGAGTTATCGAGAAGCACGACTCTCCAAGTTAGAAAGTCTCAATGAGGCTATAATGAACGCCACACAATGACACAATGTTTACAGTGACTGAATGGCTCATAAATATAATAAGAAAGTTTACAAACATGAGATATATGAGTGAGATTTTGTATTAAGACTCAATAGTTGAATAGACAAAAAGATCAGCAAGGGAAGGAAATTCAAACTTAGGTGGTTAGGTCCATATCGAGTAGTAGAAGACTACAAAAATGGAGCATTTTTCTTGTGTACACTAGAAGGGGAGGAGTTTAGCGAATATGTAAACTCTCTTCACCTAAAGAGATACTATGCATGATCCATCAACATTTTCATATATACATTATTGCATCCGCATTGAATTTTCATCTATCTGTTCATTTTGTAGAGATTTGTGAACTAGGAGATTATTCTTATAGCAATTCCTAACAACTTTTGAAAACATTAACAAAACATTCAAATCACGTCTCTTCAAATATTCATAAGTATCATTAACTACTTCTGAATCATTTATCAATCTAAAAAAGATAAGAATTTTTTTTTACAGTAACCATACCAAGGCCTGCATACTTGGTTCTACTTTTGGTCTCTTCCTAGGTTAGGTGTCTTTGACAATTTTTCTATTCTATAATATTCATGGTGTCACATCTATCCCATATACATCTCCTTAGAAATAAGAGAATTCTAAACATTTTTCCCAAATGAGTACATCAAATGCAAATCCATAGAATATTTAATTTTTACACATTTTATTGCCATCCCAACCTTTGGTGTTGAGCATGTGTCTCTTACTAGTGACATAGGGTTGGAAAAGGAGGAAAATGCCCTTACTCATCAGTGCCTTGTCTATGTTGATGAGCCGACGTTTCCTACTGGTAGCATGGGGCAAGGCATAGGGGGTCTCTTTGATAAAATTGAAAGTTCCAAATTAGTCAAACATTGTGAAATCATAAATAAAAAACAAAGTGAGTTAGATATCAAAAATTCCAAGAGAGCTTAAAACCCCAAAACTAGATTTTTTCAACTAAGTGGCCATCTAAGGATCCAAGTTTGGATAAACTGCAAAGCAATTCACATTCTAAAATATGGAGTAGCTTGAGTATAGTAAGGTTATAGCATCCCAATTTGGTTTTTTCAAACCTCTGTCTTTCACTCATCACTGCCATTAACCAATTTTTCATAATTTATGCCCTTTCTAACTCTTGGTGTTGAGCCCTCACATCTTACTAGTTGTTTGGGGTTAGGAGTCAGGAAAGTACATCTACTTATTATATCATTGTATCATCACATTTTATCAAGACAATATGAAGTACTAAATGTTGCAAAAGAAACTAAGTTTAAGATCACATTGTGTTTACATCATCATTTATTAGTAACATAAAATACAAAAAGGAATCATTTTGTTTATCATTCACATCCATTGCATATATTCTGAAAAGAATTGAAAAGAGAAAATTCTAAACATCTAGAGTACACATGGTAGATAAGCCAAAAGTGATTCAACTCAGATATGATGGAATACTGAACCAAAAATAGAGTTTGTATATATCATAGTAGATCAAGTTAATACAGTGTCATCATGCACTAGGCATGGTCAAAACACTCGCAATGAGCCCAGAATATACAAAAAAATCATATAATATCAAATATGGTATCAAAGAAATAAAGGCTTAATGACCTATCAATCCCTCGGGGATCCCTTAGATGGTGCAAACCCGCGTCTAGGGTTGTTGCTATGGCTGCGATGGCGCTGAAAATTGACTGAATGGTGTGAATGCTTGTGATGGCACCCACTGCCCATAGCCACACTGTGAGAGTGGCTCTGCCTCATCAGGTGCTCAACAATCTCGTATCAAGTTACCTGGGTACAAAGGGAGGTCACTATCTCCGCCACCTTCCAGACATGAGCAAACATGTCAGTATGTCGACCGGTGGCTAAGGGTTATCCTGAATCCACCAATAACTTAGCCCAGGTCTTCCCTGAGGGGATCAATAGGGTGTCCATGCATACCCGATGAATGAGATCTCACCAATCATGTGTAGATGTTGCAAAAGAAAAAAGAGAGAGATATAATGATCTAGTAAATCACAGAATGCAAATCATAAGGAGAATGATAATTTAAACATACAAAAATCAATATACCAAATCGAGCAAGTAGTACTAAACATACTATGGTCTCCAGGAATTCATGTGGGATCAGTGGCTATGGCTGTAGGTGATACTGGTGGCTGCGGGCCTCACAAAATCTAGAGGCATGACATTGTCCTATCATAGACTCATCATCCTCTCATAGTGTCTCCTCCAAGACTAGTGTCTCTCTCTCTACACTCACCTCCTCGTGCACTGCTATGAGGAGCTCCTAAGTGTCATGCCACTCAGAGTCGCTCTCCTCTCCTTCTGAAAGGGGCTGCCACCTTATCCTTCTCCCTGGCATCCTTTCTGATAGATTCCCTCTCCACGTCATCTCTTGTATCCTCTGCAGAATTAGATTCCAACTCAATCAACTCATCATCCTCCCCACTATGAGTAGGAACTGCCGCAATATGAAGTAAAGAGCCCCGAGGGGCACCAGCTTCCCAGCGAGCATGGACCACTCGCCTAACTGCAATAGGCACACCAGGAGTAACAACTTTCCAATTGGGATCCCCTCTAGGACCTGTTATCCGAAATTCACCCCCAAGGGTAATTTTTGATAACACGCATCAGATTATTCAGTCCCGAGCAAGTAGATTGATTTCGGCTTCTTTCTAACTCTCCCATCCAAGAAGAATCCCAACAGGTCGAGAAAATGGAAAAGAAATGCAGAAAACCAAGCTTGGGGGCCGAAAAAAATGAAGAAAATCAGCTAAGTCCTAGTCCAGGCGGTACTAGGGACAGTTGGGACGTCGGGGACCGAATCGGCCGAAAAGCTGCCAGATGGTCCATGTAGCAAAGGGACATCTGGGCCATGGGGACGCGCGGGACGCGAAAAGGCGAACCGGCCGAAGGTGAAAAAAATTGCCTAAGTCTTGTTTCGCAGACAGTCCGGGACAGTTGGGACAAAAGTACGCGGAGGACTCAAAGGACGCGAAAAGGTGTGCGACCGAGAGCAAAAAAGTTAGTCCATTTCAGGCGGTCCAGAGGTATTTGTCCCAAATAGTCTGGGACAGTTGGGACAAAAGTACGCGGAGGATGCGAACTGGTCGGTTCGGCTAAAATAGAGGACTTTCGTTTGGGAAATTTGGGCCAAAAGTACGCAGAGGACACAAAAAGCCGAAGGATCCCAGAGCCAATGGAATCTCTCCAGGTGTATTCACCACAAAGAGGAACAAGGAAGCCCGAATCAGGTGATTCGGAGAAATTTTTCCAAGGCAGTTTAGGACATCCGGGCCAGAGGTACGCGGAGGACGCGTAAAGCCGAAAAAGCTGAGAACGAATCAGAACAAGACACGTGTCCTAAGGGGAAGGTGAGTTCAGAGATCGGGGAGAGCTTTGGAAACTTAGCAAAGTTTTGGAAAAAAACTAAAAGGTAAAGGTTTTCCCTGCGCCCCTGGCCACGAACCAAACGATGCCACGTGTCCCAAGTGGCGGGGCGCGGGGGGAAAAATGAATTTTTTTCCAAAGTGTAAGAAAAGTCAAAATTTTCAAGGAAAACCCATGGAAAGGGAAGGAGAGAGAATTTCTCATCTAATCAGTGCCCGACATGTGTCATCCAAGTGGCAGAGTGCGGGAAAAAATTCAAATATCCGTTTTGGCCTGTTTTTTGCCCTAAATCTTCAGATCGCCATAACTTTCGATCCAGAGCTCATATTTTCACGTTCTTTATATCAATGGAAATCTGGTGAAATTATCTTCACGATTCCGGGGTCAATATTACATTTTGGTTCAGTTTGGAGAGAGAAAATCAAGAAACGTCTCTGGCATGTAATAATAGACAGAAGTGACGTTTCAACAACCAGCTTTAATACAACAGACAACTCGCCGTTTCTGCTAGACAATCCACCATTTTGCCAGGGGTTCTCACCCACCACCATAATGAGATAAAACTAAATGTGACCTAGAAGTGGTTGGGGTAGATCTAACTTTCCTCTCTCTTCCCTCTCTCATTCTTCCTATATATTGTAAAGAGGGGCTTCTTTCTAAGGGTTAAACATTTGTAAGTGGTTCATCTTTTCAGCTCTTTCCTCCCTTCTTTTCTTCTCCAGGGTTTAAAATGGAGTTCGAACCTCCTCCCCTACTATGTAATGGTGTTTTTGCCTTTTACTATTGAAATGATGTTCTGTGCAAACTTCTGGAGCAACAAAAACATGTTTCGTGATGCATCTGTCCATCCTTGCTCGTTTTTCACTTGTTTTCTTCTTGCCTCTCTTCATTGCAGGTATTTGTGCATGTTCTAATGTTCATTACAGGTCTGGAGCTATGTTCATGGAGTTTTGGGACATTTTCTGTGTGAAATCTATCCTTGGGCCTGTGATGCATCTGTCCATCCTTCCCATTGCTCACCTCTTCTTGTTCCATGGTAGTTTTGATAGATGTTCAACATTCTCCTTCTCTGGTGTATCACCGTTTTAGTGTAGGATTTTTGTTCTTTTTCCCTTCTCTCTCTCTCCCTGTCTCCTTGGTGGTTAGATTAGGATTAGATTAGCTTTCCTGCACTGGAATAGCTCATGGCAGGTAGTTTAGGAGAAAGAACCAGCCTTCTCTTGAGAGTCCTTTCTCATATTTACAGGTCCCACACCTGGAGAGAGGATTCAATGTTGTGCAATCACAATGGATGCTCGAGTGATCAAACTAGAAATCTGATCAGCGTCCAGGGGTGCTGTGATTTTGCACTAACAGTTTTGGCATGCCCCATGGGAGCTTATAGGTCTTCCACTTCATCTTTTGCAGGTTGGTGTGTTCCTGTGAAGATTTCAACCTTTGGAGGCAATTGCAAACACATCTGGCAACTCCATCTGATCAGCAACCCATTTCTGAAGTTGTAGACCTTTTCTTCATCCATTCCCATCCATCCTTCTTTCCAACCCTTTCATTATTTTCCATTCCATGAAGTTGTGCAATCATGACTTTATTTCCATCATGGAATTCACATTTTCAACAACAGCAGCAATGTTTTCCACCTCTAACATGCATTACAACTCTTTCAAATAAATGTTTTGAGTAGATTCAAGATCAGCATGCACACCCATATGAGCAGTAATGCCGAAATCAGTTTGGCTATGGAGCTTTCCAAGAGCAAGAGTATGCATATAATGAAGACAATCAGATGCAAGATGCTGGTCTGTTGGAGAAAATCCAAAATATGGAGGTAAAGATGGTGCAGTCCAGAGCAACAACTCAAATGAGAGCTTTCAGAATTGGTTACAAGACTCCTTGTCCATGGGGAGGCCCTTTTCCAAGAAACTTCATCCCTCAGGAGAAGCTGGACTTCATGATGAAGATGCTGCCCCAACTTGCAGAATGGACAACAGAAATAGAGGCCTATACACTTGTTGTTGAACAACCTTGTCAATGGGTAAGTTCTACACCATCATCTATTTTTTTTTCTCCCATTACTCAAGCAACACCATCTCATTTGGAATTTCAAGTTCTAAACTCCCCATCTGCTGTCCCAAATGTTGATTCCATGTCTCCACCTCTCAGTCTTCCACCACACCTCAATTCTTCTTTCCTTTTCCCTTCCAAACAGTCATCCCCTCCACAAGAGCTAAAAAAATACCTCCCACTCCAAAGAAACAAGATTTTCTACCTATACCACCACAAAAAATCACCAAATCAATTGAGTTACAACCCATCCCTCCTCTTGCATTCCCAATTCCATGTGGGGAAGAAGAAATTGTACAAATCAACCATGAAGGACAGAAAGAAAAGGAGCCCAACAGAAAAGAAATGACAAACAACTTGAGAGTTTGGGCTACCAAATTTGGGATGACAAAGATCCCCTTGATGGTTAAACCTACAGAAGAGGCTAAGGTTGAACAAATGGTGGTTAAGACTGATTTTTGTGGCAACAAAAGAAGAGCAAAAAGAAGAATCAGATCAGCAGTAAGTTTTCTCACAAAGTAGTGTCCATGTTGGCACTCTATTCGAAGGGAATGCTGATTTAATTCAAGTTGCACAATCAGCCATAAAGGAAGAAAGCACAGAAGGTCTTGCAGTCCCAACTTGTCCTCTAGAGCAACAGATTGAAGAGTTTGACTTGACAAACTTCATGCTGGAGGAAGAGTTCAATCAAGAGCAAGATTGTCTTCAAACATTGGAGGAAGGAGAAGCTGCTCCAAATCCAAAAGAAGAGGAGCACATTCTAGTTATGGAGGAGAAAATTGCAGATCCAAGGGCTTTGAGCACAAGGCAGACTACAGGAGAACCTTCAGTTCTTCTTTCTACTTCACCTCTCTCAAGTTCCAGTAATGAAGAGGAGTTTTATCTCTCAAACTCAATGTTGGAGGGTGAAAGAAACAATGGTGGTCACGTCACAGATCAAGAAGACACCATGGAGGAAGTGGAGCATTTGCAACAGGACAGCCATGAGGCAGTTTATTTGTCAGATTTGGAGGACTATTTTGATGGAGAAGAGTCGGTTGAGTTTCCACCATTCTCTCTTTCATCATCCACATTCCAAACATTTGAGTCTACTGTCATGAAGGAGAAAATTCATTTGCAGTAGCCTGCATCTTATAGCAACTCTTTGGAATCAAGATTGGAAGATTTTAATCTTTCATGTCCTTCATTGGAAGAAGAGAAAGGACAGAGGAATTTTGCCATTTCTTCCACACCATCCATTCAGGAAGGTCTACAAGAAGACTCCATTTTTAGAGTTGAAAATTAGAGCTATGGGAATATCAAACAGATTAGACCTTTCCCAATAAGGTATTTGGCTTCATTGGAGCCAAAGGAGAAGCCACAACTAGTCATGCTTGCTTCTAAGCATGAGGATGAGATACAAAGTACCAAGGATCAGTTGTAATACCTCTTCAATCCAAATGCAAAGCAACTAAAAGAGGTATTGAATTTGTCTTCAGCTGATACCTTGATGATTTGGGTGGAAGACCAGCTTCTTGTTGATTTTCCATCCATCCAACCAGCCATGTTCAATGCCAAATAAATTGCATGGCTGCCACTTTTGAGAAAGGGAAGCTATTTCTCACAACCAATTGCAGGGTTTGTTTAGCTTGCCTTTGCTTCCAGTTAGAGTAGAGTAGGTAGGTTTGCTTTTTAGCAGAAGAAGTGCTTGTGCACACTCTACATGTTCCATTTGGAGCATGTATGATTTTCATTTCTGTACATAGTTTTTGTGGTGCTGGTTTTTCTCTTGCACAGTTCATTTCAGCGGCATTCTGGTGAAAGGTCAACTCCAAGTTCAGTGGGTTTCCAAGTGGCTTAGACAAGAGGTTTTCAAAGATCAGATCAGTTGCAGGTTACAATTCATGACTCCATGCCCAATGGATGCTTTAGGCAACTGGTAACTTCATCTAGCAGGCAGATGACCCCGCTGAGTCGCCAAAACTGTTATCTGAAATTCACCCCCAGGGTAATTTTTGATAACACGCATCAGATTATTCAGTCCCGAGCAAGTAGATTGATTCAAGGCCCAAAATCATGTTTCTGGGGTCCCCTCGGCCTCTTTCTAACTCTCCCATCCAAGAAGGAATCCCAACAGGTCGAGAAAATGGAAGAAATGCAGAAAACCAAGCTTGGGGCCGAAAAATGAAGAAAATCGGCTAAGTCCTAGTCCAGGTGGCACTAGGGATAGTTGGGATGTCGGGGCCCGAATCGGCCGAAAAGCCACCAGATGGTCCACGTAGAAAAGGGACATCTGGGCCATGGGGACGCGCGGGACGCGAAAAGGCGAACCGGCCGAAGGTGAAAAAATTGACTAATTGTTGTGCAGACAGTCCGGGACAGTTGGGACAAAAGTACGCGGAGGACGTGAAAAGGCGCGCCGCTGAGAGCAAACAAGTCAGTCCATTTCAGGCGGTTCGGAGGTATTTGTCCAAGATAGTCTGGGACAGTTGGGAAAAAAGTACACGGAGGACGCGAACCAGCCAGTTCGGTCGAAACAGAGGACTTTCATTTGGGACATTTGGGCCAAAAGTACGCGGAGGACGTGAAAAGCTGAAGGAGCTGAGAGCCAATGCAATCTCGCCACGTGTCTTCACCATAAAGAGGAACAACAAAGCCTGAATCGGGTGGTTCAGAGATATTTGTCCCAGGCGGTTTGGGACATCCAGGCCAGAGGTACGCGGAGGACGCGTAAAGCCGAAAAAGCCAAGAACGAATTAGAAACGGACACGTGTCCTAAGGGGAAGGCGAGTTCGGAGCTCGGGGAGAGCTTTCGAAAACTTAGCAAAGTTTTTGGCAAAAAACTAAAAGGTAAAGGTTTTCCCTGCGCCCCCATCGACGAACCAAACGATGCCACGTGTCCCAAGTGGCGGGGCGCGGGGGAAAAAAATGAATTTTTTTTCAAAGTGTAAGAAAAGTCAAAATTTTCAAGGAAAACCCACAGAAAGGGAAGGAGAGAGAATTTCTCATCCAATCAGTGCCCGACACGTGTCATCCAAGTGGCAAAGCGCGGGAAAAAATTCAAATATCCATTTTGGCCTATTTTTTGCCCTAAATCTTCAGATCACCATATCTTTCGATCCAGAGCTCAGATTTTCACGTTCTTTATATCAATGGAAAGATGGTGAAATTCTCTTCACGATTCCGGGGTCAATATTACATTTTGGTTCAGTTTGGAGAGAGAAAATCAAGAAACGTCTCTGACGCGTAATAATAGACAGAAGTGACGTTTCAACAACCAGCTTTAATACAACAGACAACTCGCCGTTTTTGCTAGACAGTCCACCGTTTTGCCAGGGTTCTCACCCACCGCCATAATGAGATAAAACTAAATGCGACCTAGAAGTGGTCGGGGTAGATCTGACTTTCCTCTCTCTTCCCTCTCTCATTCTTCCTATATATTGTAAAGAGGGGCTTCTTTCAAAGGGTTGAACATTCTTAACTGGTTCATCTTTTCAGCTCTGTCCTCCCTTCTTTTCTTCTCCAGGGTTGAAAATGGAGTTCGAACCTCCTCCCCTGCTCTGTAATGGCATTTTTTCCTTTTACTATTGAAATGATGTTCTGTGTAAACTTTTGGAGCAACAAAAACGTGTTTCGTGATGCATCTATCCATCCTTTCTCGTTTTTCGCTTGTTTTCTTCTTGCCTCTCTTCATTGCAGGTATTTGTGCATGTTCTAATGTTCATTACAGGTTTGGAGCTATGTTCATGGATTTTTGGGACATTTTCTGTGTGAAATATATCCTTGGGCCTGTGATGCATCTTTCCATCCTTCCCATTGCTCACCTCTTCTTGTTCCATGGCAGTTTTGATAGATGTTCAACATTCTCCTTCTCTGGTGTATCACCATTTTAGTGTAGGCTTTTTGTTCTTTTTCCCTTCTCTCTCTCTCCCTGTCTCCTTGGTGGTTAGATTAGGATTAGATTAGCTTTCCTACAATGGAATAGCTCATGGCAGGTAGTTTAGGAGCAGGAACCAACCTTCTCTAGAGAGTTCTTTCTCATATTTGCAGGTCCCACACCTGGAGAGAGGATTCAATGTTGTGCAATCACACTGGATGCTCGAGTGATCAAACTAGAAATTTGATCAGCATCCAGGGGTGCTGTGATTTTGGACTAACAGGACCCCTCTAAGCCTCCCGAATAGTCCTATAAACAAGCTCCACTGGAGGAAGCATGACAAGGTATGGAAGGCCAAACTCCTGAGGTACCCGGTCAAATGTGTGAATCACTTATCTACCAACTCTGTCAACTAACTGGCTCATGGAGGAGAAACCCACCATCATCATAACCTCCTCACCCCATATCCTTGCCATGTCCTAGTAGGGTGTGGCAGTCATGTCTACTGTAGTCAGGGAAGCCACTGACTAATGTTGTGTCTGGAGCACTGACATACTTATCCATCTATATATTTGAATAGCCCCTGGGTTTGATACTAGTACGTCCTGCCATAGGGGATGAAGTGCTTATAAACCCAACTCATAACAAGAGTGGGATGGCTCAGAAATTATCCCTAAAATCTGACCATTATGTACAAATTGTGGTGTGTAGTCCCTATAATATTTTCCCCCCAGGCATACTTACGGCCATGAGCCTTGATCTATGTAATAATGGGGCCCAACAGTATAAGAGTGTATCTCCTCCCTTGTCCATGACTAGTCTCGAGGATAGGATACCCATGATGGCTTTCCAAAGGATAGGAGTGGGAGCAGTAGCAATGGACCAAACCTTCATTCCCTTCTTCGACCCAGACAAGATGATGATGTCTCCCATATATGTGGCCCACTATGTCATCATGGCCCTGGACCCCGCGGTCTCCAATATCAGTTTCCTCCCAAGTATCAAGATTCCAAGGATGCGGTATACATCCTCTACAATGATAGTCTACTCACCCCTAACACCTGGAAACTAGAAAGTGTTCTGGTCAGCAACCCAATAAGAGAACAAGTCACACATAATGTTAATGGCGGGGAGTGACATGGGGTACTTAAGGTATCCGCCAGATGCCTTACCTCTATAGTAAGTCCATATGAGCCTGGGTCAGCAGATCCAGAATCCTTTGGCTCCAGCATATGTACTCCTCCTTGATTATTCACCAAAATATGAGAAAAGAGGAAGTTAGTAATGCACATCACATGATAAGCTTATCAAAAACATAGTAAAATATTGAAAACGCAAAAAAAATCAAGTTAAGGTGTGTTTTTGACATTCTATTAAGAACCGCCACCCAGTGTAGGGTGGCAGTTCAAGAACTGCCACCTTGTCAGGGTGGCGTTCCCATTACCACTACCCTATCTTGGGTGGCTATCCTGAAATGATTTCCCAAAACGTGCCCTTAACTCCAAAGCGACCCAAAAATGAGAAAATTGATCATTTCTAGCAAAACTCCCCCCCTAGGTGAACTTTTCAACATTTTAACATCTAGGGCACAAAAAGACAAAAAAAGAAATAACTAACTAGAGAACATGTATGCTGATTTCCCACTCATGGAGGCATGATCTCTATCTCGCAATGATCGTTTCGGTTGTTTTCACATAAGAAATGGTCAACAGGGGTCCAAAGTTCTAAATTCACCAAATCAACAATGCACAAATGAATTGGAAAATGAGTTTTCTTCAATAGATATATGTCATTTTAAACTCATTTTGAGTGTATGTGTTTACAGGGCTGGAGTGTTGGCGCATGTATATTTCTACATCACCGTGTAAATGCTAAGTCCTCTTGTCATTTTGATCTAGTGTTTATTTTTCAATATTTTATCTATCTGCACTTGCATCTTCTTTTTCTCTTACAGGTAGCGGAAGTTATGGTGCTGACATTTTGACACACAGGCAAGTCAGGTATAGCTTATAACTCCTCATTTTGGGAATTTCATACTCGAATTCTTTGTTTTACGCATTTTTATGGCTAAGACGCTTCTCCGAGGGGAAAATACGTATGCACCAAAAATTACACATGCTACATTGTTAGGAAAACGATTACAAGAATCCAAAATGATGATTCAGAATCCTTTCAAGAAGGTGTTTGAGCTCCAAAGCCCATTTGTAGTATATATTTTTATCCTAGATGGCCTTACTTAGCTTTTCCATGCATTTTTCCATCTCCCCATATCTTTCTGTACATTTTTTGGCCTTCTGTGCCAAGACCACCATGCCTAGGAGGTGGGCCTGCCCGCTTTTTTCAGATTCTACACACATGTTTTAAAACATGCGACAGTTCACTTAGTGTGATTTTTTCATGCATCTATGTGCCGAATTGTCTAAAATTAGTTTTGTTTGCTTGCTTCTCCTTTTTCCTTCTATTTTAAATGAGATTTAATTAGTTGGAACTACCTCTTCTTGCCTTGTGCATAAAGTAACCTCATATCCTCCATTCCTATATATTCCATTCTTGTACTCAAGAAAAAGGGCCTGAGAATTTTGTGTATCTTGTATTTTTTTACTTCCATAATCTTGCTAGGAATTATATAGCCAAGCTCAGATCTCTTGTGCTATCTATCTTCTACTTGCATTACGTCTTGAGTGCTTCCAAGCTATCATTGCTCAAGTGCCATCCTCTTGTTGTTGCTATTTGCATTCCCAATTCCTTGGACTCACATGAACACTCAGAGAAAGAAAGGAAATAATTGAGGGGATAGATACTGATACTACTAGATTTTCTAAGGTTCTATCTCTTCCACATTGGTGTTGTGTATTTGTTTGATTTTTTATCAAATTATCAATTTTGAGTTATTAATTTCAATTGCATATCAAATAGAGTAGAGAAATAGTTCATTTCAATTTGATAGATAATATCAAGTAGATCAAATCAATTGGATGTTTTCCTCTTCAACATTACCAGGGAAGTTTTAAGGGACATTAGCTCTATTAGGGTTATGACTTGTTCTTCATTTATGAGGTACGGTTGGAAGGATTTTGATTCAACTAGAATAGATTTTAGATTTAGATTAACACATATACACAAATAGTTAGCTCCATTTGGATAATTGTTTGTATTTTTTCATTAGATTAGATGCATTGTCAAAAAAGTTGGAAAAGAACAAAAACATTTAATTTCTATAGATTAGCTTGTTTTACTGCTTTGTTCCAATATATTGAGAAACAACTAAAAACATCGGTTAGATTTCCTTTGATAGACAATTTATTTACTAAAAGAAAATCAATTCATCTTGCATGACCAGCAATGGTGCACAATAGGAAAAGACATACAATTTTGAACCCTTGGTCCCACAACCCAATGGGCTAGATCTAATAATGGACATTAACACAAGTTTACGTTTAACATTCTGACACACACCTGCAACATACGCTAAGAAAATATTACAGCTAGATACACTAAATAAAACTACTAATCAAGCCTACGACTTTTGGACTAGTCCCATAAATAGAGTTTGATTTCATGTGTGACCATACGAGAGCCTCAACCTCAATGAGTCTTTGGTTGTGATGCATAGGTCTTGCAACCTGACGGGCCTTCTAGTCAACTAGATATTGACACTAGTTTACGCACATTGGTATACATATCTTCACCATTCCCACCTGATATTATTACATAGCTTCATTGTTGAACATAACAGCCGATCAGACAAACTTTCTAGACAAGACCATAAAATCACCCATAGTTCCTGCAACTCCACTACACCTCTTGTCTCCACATCCATGACCTTGCCTGGAAACCCATACGAGGCACCTAATGGTCATTTTCCATGTATTGTGTAACCACTGAGTATAATCTTGGTAGAACTAGACATAGATTGGAGTCTCCGAGTAGTTATCATATCAGAACGTACTATCACTCCCCTTCAAGTTAGGAGCACATTCTTTGCCTTAGATTCGTAGATTCCAGTATTGCATGTCGAAGACATAAGGTTACCCAATTAGCTCAATGACCACCATCACTTTCACTTTCATTTCTCATTCCATACCGATTTTCTCAGCTCAACCTCGGGAGGTTGGGTATGAAGAAGGTCACATTTTGATTTTCTATCATAAAGTAATCTAAAGGTATAAAAACTTATCCAGTTCTGAATAGTTCCAGGGTAGGTGAGGGTGGAATAAATGAGGCATAGCCATGCACTCAAACCACATAGAGTAGAGTACAAAGAGCTCGAGAAACACCATGGATGATGCAAGTAGGGATGGTCACCCTAAATGCATAAGAATACAAAATGTTTCCATCTCCTTATTGAATTTTTGCTATAAATTATAAATGGGAAACATTATTAAGGGTTGGATATTTTCCTCCCTTGTACCCCTCTTGTTCTCATAGACAGACCTGTTTTGAATTTGGAGGGTTTTCAACAATTCTCTCCGAAAGTATTGATGGCTTCATTCCTTATCTGTACTAATAATGTAATGTGCAAAATCTAAAAGAAATAAAAATTATGTTTTGTGATAATTATTTCTATCCTTGCATAATTTTCATTTTTCTTCTTCTACTCCCATTGTTATAAATTCCTTCATACATGGTGGAATGTCTGACAACCTTTTATTGGTATATCGCTCCCTTAGGGTAGGTTTATCTTTTATGCAAATCTTTTTATTCATGTCTACTTGGAAAGAATTAGAGGTAGAATTAGATTAGTCACTTCCTACATTTTGGAGTAGTTTAGAACTATGTTTAGGAAGAAGAAGTTGACCTTTTCTCGTGATTTATCCCATTCTTAAGATTCCACACTTCAAGAATAGCTACATCTTCAAATCATTAAACTTACTACTTAGTTATTCACTTGGAAGCATTCAGTGTTGTAATTTTTTCAAAATAGTCACTTCATGCTTACCCTTGATTAAAACCTATAATTATAAACCCCTGGGGAGACAAAGAAGTATGTGGATGAAAATATCAGAGCAAGTGGTGGGGAGGGGTGGACAAGGCAACGAGGAGCAACATATTAAGGAGAAGTTTAGAAATGGGACAGTATCAATATCTGGGTTTAGGAGGGAAGCGGGAAATGTCACCAACGGTAGCTGTTACTTTGAATAGTATATAGAAGAGTCCCTTCTGGATAATTGGGCCTTCTTCTTCACAAGAAATCATAATAGATAAATGTATTGACTAAAACATGAAATTAGCAAAATTTACCTATTTACCATGGCAGAGGTGTGTAAGTATGAATATTTGGGGACCATAAATCATTTTATATCTCCCCTCTAAGATGATGTAACACATAATATTTTCCGCCACTAAATTCCATGGGGGAGAAGAACCAAGAGCAAAACCCGACTTCTATTTTTTCAATTTTTGTCCCTAACATACAAAATCCCAAATCTTTGATTTTAGGAAACATTAAAAGTATGCATCACCATGAGTAGGAAGACCAATTGCGGTGGTGATAGATTCTACAGAGATCACAAGATTGGTCTTTCCCACCTCACCCTTCCTTTTTTCCATGTCATAAGAATAGTAATGGAAAATTTGATTAAATGGCTTAACAATATCTCCATGAAGGGCATAATCCCCTTCTCCTATAAAATTTTAAATACCTTACAGTCTTCCCAATTGTCTTCACAAGATGAAGGTTTGATCATGAGGATAAACCCCCCAAATTGTGCAAAGTGAAAGAAACAAATAATTAAAATAGTTCAAAATGGTAATTGCTTAAATAGAAATTCTGAGCTCCACCAATCCAATCAATCTCACATCTCGATGGATAATCTAAAAGGGAACTGTCATTATTAAAAAAAAGATGCGAGTGGGACATAATTTATATTTCTATACCACAAAAATGTATACCATTATAGTTATAAATAAAAATTAATCCAATATCATTTCTTCTGTTGTTAACAAAGGGAAAGGATATCGTCTTTGTTTTGGTGTCTCTAGATAAAGTAATAATAGTGATGAGAGGAATGACAAGCATCCCCCACCGGAAGTTAAAATTTTGAAAGAAAATCATTTCAAATTATTTTAAGGAGGTTCCCATTAAAATACCCAATCCATATCTATTGATCATCAGAGAAGACACCTAAATTTTCCAAGAAGTCACCAACTCTATTACCTTTCCTATAAATGTGCTGAAACTTGATATTGTAGAAGCGGGATCATAGGCTTCAAATATCATCGATTATGTTACTTATAGTCCATTTAACAAGTTCATTTTGGGTTGAGGATTAGAATAAGACAAAGATATTCACTTTTCACAATATGTTGTCCACGACCAACCATAAGCACCAATACTATCACTCCCCTTCAAGTTAGGAGCACATTCTTTGCCTTAGATTCGTAGATTCTAGTATTGCATGTCAAAGACATAAGGTTACCCAATATGCTCAATGACCACAATCACTTTCACTTCCATTTCCATTCCATACCGGTTTTCTCGGTTCAACCTCGGGAGGTCGGGTATGAAGAAGGTCACATGTTGATTTTCTATCATAAAGTAATCTAAAGATATAAAAACTTATCCAGTTATGAATACTTCTAGGGTAGGTGAGGGGGAAATAAATGAGGCATAGCCATGCATTCAAACCATGTGGAGTAGAGTACAAAGAGCTCGAGAAACACCATGGATGATACAAGTAGGGATGGTCACCTTAAATGCATAAGAATATAAAATGTTTCCTCTCCTTATTGAATTTTTGTTATAAATTATAAATGGGAAACATTATTAAGGGTTGGACATTTTCCTCCCTTTTACCCCTCTTGTTCTCAAAGACAGACTGTTGTGAATTTGGAGGGTTTCAAAAATTCTCTCCGAAAGTATTGATGGCTTCATTCCTTATCTGTACTAATAATGTAATGTGCAAAATCTACAAGAAATAAAATTATGTTATGTGATAATTAGTTCTATCCTTGCATAATTTCATTTTTCTTCTTTACTCCCATTGTTATAAATTCTTCATACATGGTGGAATGTATGACACCCTTTTCTTGGTATATAACTCCCTTAGGGTAGGTTTGTCTTTTATGCAGTTCTTTTATTCATGTCTCCTTGGAAACAATTAGGGTAGAATTAGATTAGGCATTTCCTACATTTTGGAGTAGTTCAGAACTAGGTTTAGGAAGAATAAGCTGACCTTTTCTCCTGAGTTATCTAATTATTAAGATCCCATGCACTAAGATAGCTCCATCTTCAAAATATTACACTTACTACTTAGTTATTCACTTGCAAGCATTCAGTGATGTAATTTTTTCAAAATAATCACTTCATGCTTACCCTTGATTAAAACCTATAATTATAAACCCCTGGGGAGACAAAGACGTATGTGGAGGAAAATATCAAAGGAGGTGGTGGGGAGGGGTGGACAAGGAAAAAAGGAGAAACATATTCAGGAGATGTTTAGAAATGGGAAAATATCAATTTCTGGGTTTAGGAGGGAAGCAGGAAAGGTAACCAACGGTAGCTGTTACTTTGAATAGTATACAGAAGATTCCCTTCTAGATAATTGGGGATTCTTATTCACAAGAAATCATAATAGATAAATGTATTGACTAAAACACGAAATTAGCAAAATCTACCTATTTACAATGGCAAAGGTGTGTAAGTATGAATATTTGGGGACCATAAATCATTTTATATCTCCCCTCCAAGGTGATGTAACACATAATATTTTCCACCACTAAATTCCATGGGGGAGAAGAACCAAGAGCAAAACCCGACTTCTATTTTTTCAATTTTTGTCCCTAACATACAAAATCCCAAATCTTTGATTTTAGGAAACATTCGAAGTATGCATCACCCTGAGTAGGAAGACCAATTGCGGTGGTGTTAGATTCTAGAGAGATCACAAGATTGGTCTTTCCCACCTCACCCTTCCTTTTTTCCATGTCATAAGAATAGTAATGGAAAATTTGATTAAATGGCTTGACAATATCTCCATGAAGGGCATAATCCCCTTCTCCTATAAAATTTTAAATACCTTACGGTCTTCCCAATTGTCTTCACAAGATGAAGGTTTGATCATGAGGATAAACCCCCCAAATTGTGCAAAGTGAAAGTATCGAATAATTAAAATAGTTCAAAATGGTGATTGTTTAAATAGAAATTGTGAGCTCCACCAATCCAATCAATCTCACGTGTCGATGGATAATCTAAAAGGGCGCTATCATTATTAAAAAATCCATGCGAGTGGGACATAATTTATATTTCTATACCACACAAATGTATACCATTATAGTTATAAATAAAAATTAATCCAATATCATTTCCTCTATTGTCAACAAAGGGAAAGGATATCATCTTTGTTTTGGTGTCTCTAGATAAAGTAATAATAGTGATGAGAGGAATGAGAAGTATCACCCACCGGAAGTTAAAAGTTTGAAAGAAAATCATTTCAAATTATTTTAAGGAGGTTCCCATTAAAATACCCAATCCATATCTGTTGATCATCAGAGAAGACACCTAAATTTTCCAGGAAGTCACCAACTCTATTACCTTTCCTATAAATGTGCTGAAACTTGATATTGTAGAAGAAGGATCGTAGGTTTCAATTATCATCGATTATCTTACTTATAGTCCATCTAACAAGTTCATTTTGGTTGAGCATTACAATAAGAAAAAGAGATTCACTTTTAACAATATGTTGTCCACGGCCAACCATAAGCACCAATACTATCACTCCCCTTCAAGTTAGGAGCACATTCTTTTCCTTAGATTCGTAGATTCCAGTATTGCATGTCGAAGACATAAGGTTACCCAATTAGCTCAATGACCACCATCACTTTCACTTAAATTTCCATTCCATACCAGTTTTCTCGGCTCAACCTCGGGAGGTCGGGTATGAAGAAGGTCACATGTTGATTTTTTATCATAAAGTAATCTAAAGGTAGAAAAACTTATCCAGTTATGAATAGTTCTAGGGTAGGTGAGGGGGGAATATATGAGGCATAGCCATGCATTCAAACCACATGGAGTAGAGTACAAAGAGCTCGAGAAACACCATGGATGGTGCAAGTAGGGATGGTCACCCTAAATGCATAAGAAATAAAAAATGTTTCCTGTCCTTATTGAATTTTTCCTATAAATTATAAATGGGAAACATTATTAAGGGTTGGAAATTTTCCTCCCTTGCACCCCTCTTGTTCTCATAGAAATACAGTTGTGAATTTGGAGGGTTTCAAGAATTCTCTCCGAAATTATTGATGGCTTCATTCCTTATTTGTACTAATAATGTAATGTGCAAAATCTACAAGAAATAAAATTACGTTATGTGATAAGTATTTCTATCCTTGCATAATTTTCAGTTTTCTTCTTTACTCCCATTGTTATAAATTCTTCATACATGGTGGAAAGTCTGACACTGTTTTCTATGGTATATAACTCCCTTAGGGTAGGTTTATCTTTTCTACAGTTCTTTTATTCATGTCTACTTGGAAAGAATTAGGGTATAATTAGATTCGTCACTTCCTACACTTTGGAGTAGTTTAGAACTATGTCTAAGAAGAAGAAGTTGACCTTTTCTCGTGAGTTATCCCATTCTTAAGATCCCACACTTCAAGATTGCTCCATCTTCAAATCATTACACTTACTGCTTAGTTATTCACTTGCAAGCATTGAGTGCTGTAATTTTTTCAAAATAGTCACTTCATGCTTAAGCTTGATTAAAACCTATAATTATAAACACCTGGGGAGACAAAGACGTATGTGGAGGAAAATATCAGATGAGGTGGTGGGGAGGGGTGGACAAGGCAACTTGGAGAAACATATTTAGGAGAACTTTAGAAATGGAATAATATCAATATCTAGGTTTAGGAGGGAAGCAGTGAAATGTCACCAAGCGGAAACTGTTACATTGAATAGTATATAGAAGAGTCCCTTCTGGATAATTGGGCCTTATTCTTCACAAGAAATCATATTAGATAAATGTGTTGACTAAAACATGAAATTAGCAAAATTTTCCTATTTACCATGGCAGAGGTGTTATTAGTACGAATATTTGGGGACCATAAATCATTTTATATCTCCCCTCAAAGGTGATGTAACGCATAATTTTTTCTGCCACTAAATTCAATGGGGGAGAAGAACCAAGAGCAAAACCCGACTTCTATTTTTTCAATTTTTGTCCCTAACATACAAAATCCCAAATCTTTGATTTTAGGAAACATTTTAAGTATGCATCACCGTGAGTAGGAAGACCGATTGCAGTGGTGATAGATTCTAGAGAGATCACAAAATTGGTCTTTCCCACCTCAACCTTCCTTTTTTCCATGTCATAAGAATAGTAATGGAAAATTTGATTAAATGGCTTGACAATATCTCCATGAAGGGCATAATCCCCTTCTCCTATAAAATGTTAAATACCTTATGGTCTTCCCAATTGTCTTCACAAGATGAAGGTTTGATCATGAGGATAGACCCCCCAAATTGTGCAAAGTGAAAGAAACGAATAATTAAAATAGTTCAAAATGGTAATTGTTTAAACAGAAATTGTGAGCTCCACCAATCCAATCAATCTCACATCTCGATGGATAATCTAAAAGGGAACTGTCATTATTAAAAAATCCATGCGAGTGGGACATAATTTATATTTCTATACCACACAAATGTATACCATTATAGTTATAAATAAAAATTAATCCAATATCATTTCCTCTGTTGTCAACAAAGGGAAAGAATATCGTCTTTGTTTTAGTGTCTCTAGATAAAGTAATAATAGTGATGAGAGGAATGAGAAGCATCCCCCACCGGAAGTTAAAATTTTGAAAGAAAATCATTTCAAATTATTTTAAGGAGGTTCCCATTAAAATACCCAATCCATATTTGTTGATCATCAGAGAAGACACCTAAATTTTCCAGGAAGTCACCAACTCTATTACCTTTCCTATAAATGTGCTGAAACTTGATATTGTAGAAGCGGGATCGTAGGCTTCAAATATCATCGATTATGTTACTTATAGTCCATCTAAAAAGTTCATTTTGGTTGAGGATTAGAATAAGACAAAGAGATTCACTTTTCACAATATGTTGTCCAGGGCCAACCATAAGCACCAATACTATCACTCCCCTTCAAGTTAGGAGCACATTCTTTGCCTTAGATTCGTAGATTCTAGTATTGCATGTCGAAGACATAAGGTTACCCAATATGCTCAATGACCACCATCACTTTCACTTCCATTTCCATTCCATACCGGTTTTCTCGGCTCAACCTCGGGAGGTCGGGTATGAAGAAGGTCACATGTTGATTTTCTATCATAAAGTAATCTAAAGGTATAAAAACTTATCCAGTTATGAATAGTTCAAAGGTAGGTGAGTATAAATAATTATCAGTGCATAGCCATGCATTCAAACCACATAGATTAGAGTACAAAGAGCTCGAGAAACACCATGGATGATGCAAGTAGGGATGGTCACCCTAAATGCATGCCCCAATACAAAATGTTTCCTCTCCTTATTGAATTTTTGCTATAAATTATAAATGGGAAACATTATTAAGGGTTGGACATTTTCCTCCCTTGCACCCCTCTTGTTATCATAGACACTACTGTTGTGAATTTGGAGGGTTTCAAGACTTCTCTCCCAAAGTATTGATGGCTTCATTCCTTATCTATACTAATAATGTAATGTGCAAAATCTAAAAGAAATAAAATTATGTTATGTGATAATTATTTCTATCCTTGCATAATTTTCATTTTTCTTCTTTGGAGCTCCCATTGTTATAAATTATTCATACATGGTGGAATGTCTGCACCCTTTTCTTGGTATATAACTCCCTTAGGGTAGGTTTATCTTTTATGCAGTTCTTTTATTCATGTCTCCTTGGAAAGAATTAGGGTAGAATTAGATTAGTCACTTCCTACATTTTGGAGTAGTTTAGAACTATGTTTAGGAAGAAGAAGTTGACCTTTTCTTGTGAGTTATCCCATTCTTAAGATCCCACACTTCAAGATAGCTCCATCTTCAAAACATTACACTTACTGCTTAGTTATTCACTTGCAAGCATTCAGTGCTGTAATTTTTTCAAAATAGTCACTTCATGCTTAACCTTGATTAAAACCTATAATTATAAACCCCTGGGGAGACAAAGATGTATGTGGAGGAAAATATCAGAGGAGGTGGTGGGGAGGGGTGGACAAGGCAATGAGGAGCAACATATTCAGGAGAAGTTTAGAAATGGGACAATATCAATGTCTGGGTTTAGGAGGGAAGTGGGAAAGGTCACCAAGGGTAGTTGTTACTTTGAATAGTATATAGAAGAGTCCCTTCTAGATAATTGGGCCTTCTTCTTCACAAGAAATCATAATAGATAAATGTATTGACTAAAACATGAAATTAGAAAAATTTACCTATTTACCATGGCAGAGGTGTGTAAGTATGAATATTTGGGGACCATAAATCATTTTATATCTCCCCTCCAAGGTGATGTAACACATAATATTTTCTGCCACTAAATTCCATGGGGGAGAAGAACCAAGATCAAAACCTGACTTCTATTTTTTAAATTTTTATCCCTAACATACAAAATCCCAAATCTTTGATTTTAGGAAACATTTGAAGTATGCATCACCCTGAGTAGGAAGACCAATTATGGTGGTGATAGATTCTAGAGAGATCACAAAATTGGTCTTTCCCACCTCAACCTTCCTTTTTTCCATGTCATAAGAATAGTAATGGAAAATTTGATTAAATGGCTTGACAATATCTCCATGAAGGGCATAATCCCCTTCTCCTATAAAATTTTAAATACCTTACGGTCTTCCCAATTGTCTTCACAAGATGAAGGTTTGATCATGAGGATAAACCCCCCAAATTGTGCAAAGTGAAAGAAACGAATAATTAAAATAGTTCAAAATGGTAATTGTTTAAATCAGAAATTGTGAGCTCCACCAATCCAATCAATCTCATGTCTCGATGGATAATCTAAAAGGGAACTGTCATTATTAAAAAATTCATGTGAGTGGGACATAATTTATATTTCTATACCACACAAATGTATACCATTATAGTTATAAATAAAAATTAATCCAATATCATTTCCTCTGCTTGTTAACAAAGGGAAAGGATATCGTCTTTGTTTTGGTGTCTCTAGATAAAGTAATAATAGTGATGAGAGGAATGAGAAGCATCCCCCACTGGAAGTTAAAGTTTTTGAAAGAAAATCATTTCAAATTATTTTAAGGAGGTTCCCATTAAAATATCCAATCCATATCTGTTGATCATCAGAGAAGACACCTAAATTTTCAAGGAAGTCACCAACTCTATTACCTTTCCTATAAATATTGTTGAAACTTGATATTGTAGAAGCGGTATCGTAGGCTTCAAATATCATCGATTATGTTAGTTATAGTCCATCTAAAAAGTTCATTTTGGTTGAGGATTAGAATAAGACAAAGAGATTCACTTTTCACAATATGTTGTCCAGGGCCAACCATAAGCACCAATACTATCACTCCCCTTCAAGTTAGGAGCACATTCTTTGCCTTAGATTCGTAGATTCCAGTATTGCATGTCGAAGACATAAGGTTACCCAATTAGCTCAATGACCACCATCACTTTCACTTCCATTTCCATTCCATACCAGTTTTCTCGGCTCAACCTCGGGAGGTCGGGTATGAAGAAGGTCACATGTTGATTTTCTATCATAAAGTAATCTAAAGGTATAAAAACTTATCCAGTTATGAATAGTTCTAGGGTAGGTGAGGGGGGAATATATGAGGCATAGCCATGCATTCAAACCACATGGAGTAGAGTACAAAGAGCTCGAGAAACACCATGGATGATGCAAGTAGGGATGGTCACCCTAAATGCATAAGAATACAAAATGTTTCCTCTCCTTATTGAATTTTTGCTATAAATTATAAATGGGAAACATTATTAAGGGTTGGACATTTTCCTCCCTTGCACCCCTCTTGTTCTCATAGATAGACTGTTGTGAATTTGGAGGGTTTCAAGACTTCTCTCCCAAAGTATTGATGGCTTCATTCCTTATCTGTACTAATAATGTAATGTGCAAAATCTAAAAGAAATAAAATTATGTTATGTGATAATTATTTCTATCCTTGCATAATTTTCATTTTTCTTCTTTCCTCCCATTGTTATAAATTCTTCATACATGGTGGAATGTCTGACACCCTTTTCTTGGTATATCACTCCCTTAGGGTAGGTTTATCTTTTATGCAGTTCTTTTATTCATGTCTCCTTGGAAAGAATTAGGGTAGAATTAGATTAGTCATTTCCTACATTTTGGAGTAGTTTAGAACTAGGTTTAGGAAGAAGAAGCTGACCTTTTCTCGTGAGTTATCCCATTCTTAAGATCCCATGCACTAAGATAGCTCCATCTTCAAAATATTACACTTACTGCTTAGTTATTCACTTGCAAGCATTCAGTGCTGTAATTTTTTCAAAATAGTCACTTCATGCTTACCCTTGATTAAAACCTATAATTATAAACCCCTGGGGAGACAAAGACGTATGTGGAGGAAAATATCAGAGGAGGTGGTGGGGAGGGGTGGACAAGGCAACGAGGAGCAACATATTCAGGAGAAGTTTAGAAATGGGACAATATCAATTTCTGGGTTTAGGAGGGAAGCAGGAAAGGTCACCAACGGTAGCTGTTACTTTGAATAGTATATAGAAGAGTCCCTTCTGGATAATTGGGCCTTCTTCTTCACAAGAAATCATAATAGATAAATGTATTGACTAAAACATGAAATTAGCAAAATCTACCTATTTACCATGGCAGAGGTGTGTAAGTATGAATATTTGGGGACCATAAATCATTTTATATCTCCCCTCCAAGGTGATGTAACACATAATATTTTCTGCCACTAAATTCCATGGGGGAGAAGAACCAAGATCAAAACCCGACTTCTATTTTTTCAATTTTTGTCCCTAACATACAAAATCCCAAATCTTTGATTTTAGGAAACATTTGAAGTATGCATCACCCTGAGTAGGAAGACCAATGGCGGTGGTGATAGATTCTAGAGAGATCACAAAATTGGTCTTTCCCACCTCAACCTTCCTTTTTTCCATGTCATAAGAATAGTAATGGAAAATTTGATTAAATGGCTTGACAATATCTCCATGAAGGGCATAATCCCCTTCTCCTATAAAATTTTAAATACCTTACGGTCTTCCCAATTGTCTTCACAAGATGAAGGTTTGATCATGAGGATAAACCCCCCAAATTGTGCAAAGTGAAAGAAACGAATAATTAAAATAGTTCAAAATGGTAATTGTTTAAATAGAAATTGTGAGCTCCACCAATCCAATCAATCTCACGTCTCGATGGATAATCTAAAAGGGAACTGTCATTATTAAAAAATCCATGCGAGTGGGACATAATTTATATTTCTATACCACACAAATGTATACCATTATAGTTATAAATAAAAATTAATCCAATATCATTTCCTCTGTTGTCAACAAAGGGAAAGGATATTTTCTTTGTTTTGGTGTCTCTAGATAAAGTAATAATAGTGATGAGAGGAATGAGAAGCATCCCCCACCGGAAGTTAAAATTTTGAAAGAAAATCATTTCAAATTATTTTAAGGAGGTTCCCATTAAAATATCCAATCCATATCTGTTGATCATCAGAGAAGACACCTAAATTTTCCAGGAAGTCACCAACTCTATTACCTTTCCTATAAATGTGCTGAAACTTGATATTGTAGAAGCGGGATCGTAGGCTTCAAATATCATCAATTATGTTACTTATAGTCCATCTAACAAGTTCATTTTGGTTGAGGATTAGAATAAGACAAAGAGATTCACTTTTCACAATATGTTGTCCAGGGCCAACCATAAGCACCAATTTCTTCCCTTTGAGAATAGCTAGATCTTCCACTCTGTGATTTATCCCTATGCAGAAATTAGCTGTAGTTGTATCCAAGGGTTGACCCAATTCATCTCTGAGTATAGCCCTACCACCTGAAGCTCTTGGGTTTCCTTTAGCAGGACCACTTGTACTAATTTTTAACCAACCAATAGGAGGGGGAGACTACAAGTTGTTCTCTCTGACTATATATGAAGAAGGCATATCATTTGAGATGAGTAGTTTTTTAGGCAAAGAATAAATAATATTTAAAGTAATTTTTTGTTTTTTTCTTCTAGATATATCAGTTCAAGATCTCTTGAAGGACAGATACTTCTCCCATGAAAACCTGTCATAGATCATGACTTTGATCCTTGAATATTCTTATATTTCATCCTTTACAAATTATCCAAAGAGTGTGTGGAAGAAGTAAATTCCAAGCTAAGGAGGTCACTGGGTGACAGAAGGGGGAGTCCCATTGATTACAATTTTTTGACAGTGAAGAGGGAAAAATATGAGAAACCCTAAATCTATGGAATAAGAGACTCTAGAGGGAGTGGGAGAAAGAACAGTGAAGAAAAAGGTGGGTAGAGGCTTTGAAAGAAATAAGGTGTAGGACACAGTGGATTGTGATAGAAAATCCTCTATGTTTAAGATTTTCCCCAGTTAGAATAGAATCCTGAAACTAAAGAAAAGAAAGGAATCCAATTTTAGGAGTTACTTGTGGGATTAATACATATCTAAGAGAATGTCCACAAGTGAAACGCTATTTAGAGAGGTAGGAAAATTTAAGCAAGAATTCACATGAAGGAGAGAGTGGCCATATGTGTTAATCCTTAGATTAGGAGAACTGAATATAATGGGATGAAATCATGGTCTTGATACTATCAATACACTGCATCTGAGTAGAGCTAAAACCATCCCAAGAAGGGATACACTATCAAGGATTATTATCAATATATTCAATGTAACCTCTAATCATCTTACCACATATCATCGAGAGGGGATGAAGGATCAAATCCCAGAAAGGATCGAAAAGTAAAGGCTTATCACCTATCCATGAGTATTTCATAAAATCAAAGTTCATACCATTTGTTAGGTGCCATTTAATACCTGACTGTAGCAAAGGTTAAATGCTTACTATGAAATTCCAAATAATAGAGCCTCTTGAAATGTCAGAAGAGAGGAAATCTTCTTAAGAAGGAATATATTTAGATATCATAAGTTGTGTCCATGGGGAATTGTTCTTGGTATTAGTAACCCAACAAAGCTTACCCAACATGGATTCATTCATTTCTGACACTCTTCTAAGTGCAAGCCCCATGTAGCAGTAGGTTTACAAAAAACATTACATGAAACAAAGTGGATCATTTTACGCTTCTCGGACCCAAACCAAAGAAATGGTTTTCGAATTTTTTCAATACATTATATCACTAAGGAAGGTACATAAAATAGATTAGAATAATTTTAAGAGTTATTTTAACAAGTTAGAGCTTACTTTATTGACTGAGAAGAGAAACCTTCCAACCTGCAAGATTCTTCTAAAATATTTCAATAACTAGGTTCCAGATATTTTTAAGTTTTTAACCTTTGAAGAGAGGAATTCCCAAGTAGGAAGATGGGAGATCCATAATGTTGCAACCCAAGATAGTCTGAATATTTTGGTTTCTATTTGGATGAGTATTTATAAAATTTATTCTACTGTTAATGAAATTAATAAACGGTTGAGAAGTAGATTGATAGCAGTCTAGAATCCCATTCAAAATTCTAGCCTCCACCATTGATGCTTCCCCCAAAAGGAATTTATCATCATCGAATTGGCTATGAGATGCCACCGAAACCTTAAAGGTGATATTAAGAACCGATATAATATTTGCATTTTTAGCTTCCCCCATAACCCAATTTAGAGTATTGGCCATGAGGAAGAATATGAAAGGAGAGAGATGGTCCCCTTGTCTGATTCCTCTGCTATTAGAAAAATAACCAATGGGTATACCATTCATTAAAACAAAAAAATGAAGGGATGAGATGCAACTATGAATCCAAGAATTCCATTTATTACAGAATCCAAACTTTTTGATGAATTTAAGGAAAAAGGACCAACTTAATCGATCAAAAGCCTTTTGCATGTCTAATTTAATAATCAACCAAATAATTTTAGTATGATTGGTTGAGTTAATGGCTTCATGCATGGCTATCAATCCACCTTAAATAAACCATCCTCTAATGAATCCATTATGTTATTCCAAAATCAAGCTATCCATGAAGGGTTTCATCCTAGAGGGCAACAATTTAGTGATAATTTTGTAGGAAGTATTACAAAGGCTAATAGGCCAAAAATTGGAGACTAGTTTGGAACCAAAAGCTTTGGGCAGCAAAGCTAGAAAATTATTGCTCCATTATTTCACATGGGATTCATTATTATAAAATTCATTAACATCTTCTTGAAAATCCTTTTTTAATAATATTCCAAAAAGTTTTGAAAAAATATATAGGAAAGCCATCAAGGCCAGGAGACTTGTCTACTTTCATAACAAAGACACTTAATGAACTTCTTTAACAAAGAAGGGATGTGTTAACTTGATATTAATTTAATCATAAATAAACCTGGGGATATGTTGTATCATTTCTAAACTATATTCTATTGGAATTTGAGGATTCAAATGACAATGGGTTTAATCAACTTTAATATTAAACATTATTATATTATGCAACATTAAAATGCATAAATAAATAAACGTCATAGTAATAAATTGTATTGCATAGTAATTAAATAAACACTTATAGAATGTGAATAACTTAGAACACAAGATTTATAGTGGAAAACCCAAAGGTAAAAAACCACCGTGAAAAGAAAACTTTATTATAGAGAACTCAATAACATCCAGTAGAAACCTCCTCCTTACTAATCCTAATCACAAGGGTAAAAACCAAATCAAATGATATTGATTTGCTTACCTTTGAGATATTCCTCTAATATATCAAATGAGGACTCAAATTCCTTTTTTATATGAGGTGACTGGGTTGGTATCCCAAATCATCCTTTCAACCAAGTTTGTTGACACATATTCCCAGGTTTGAATATTTAATAATAGAAATATAAATATTTCATATTATTAAATATTTAATCTATAGTATAATGTTGGACCCATATTAATTACCTGCCCATGGTACATTAGAGGATTTACAATCCTTAAACCATAAAGGTTTAAGGGTAACATTATAGTTTGAAGGAATTATAACATCTTCATCAGACTCAAGTTACCTTTTAGTATAAAAGGATTTGGAATCCCAAAGATCATCCCATGATCAGTAGCTAAGTATTATTTATGAGTTTTACATGTTCTCACAAGTTCTCATAAAATGTTACTTGAAACCAAGCATATAGGAGGATTTTATAACCAAGGACCTCCTTTACCATATGCTTACACTGGATGTTTACTAGTAAACTCAATAGCACTTAAAGAGTTTACTGAAGACTGTCGTTAAGGTCTTTCTACACTTCTTTCTAAAAAATAAGTTGAGGAGGTATACACATGCCCAATGGTATTTTACATTTTCCATAAGGTGTTTATTATAATGCATTTTTCATTTTACAAATACCAAGATTCATTAGGAGGTGACATTTTCATGCATACTCCCCCTCAATGGCAACTGGAACAATCCAATTGTTTCACAAAAGTGACAAAACATTTCCATACTCATGGGCTTTGTGAAGATGTTAATAACCCGCTCTTCAGTTGAGACAAACTTGAGATATATTTTACCACTTAGCATCTTCTCACGGATGAAATGTAAATGTATCTCAATATTTTTCATCCTCTGATGATGTACTAGATTATGTGCAAGATATATGATGCTCTAGTTTTCGCAGAACAAAGGAACACTACCTCGACCCTTTATCTTTATCTCATCGAACAAATTCTTCATCCACAGAGACTATTTTTCCACTTTCATTGCACTTTTATACTCAGCTTTAGTTGAAGAGATAGAAACAATTGGCTTCTTTTACTGCACCAAGTAGTGACACCTACACCAAATTTAAACATATAACCAGAAGTAGATTTTTTTATCTAATACATCACCAGCATGATTTGAACAAAATCTATAAAATTTAGCATTTTCATCCTTATTATAATGCAACCCATAATTGATTGGTCCCTTAATATATCTAAGAATTATTTTTTCAATATTTCAGTGGTCTCTATAATGTTCGTGCATAAACCTTGAAGTAATTCCTACTGCAAGGAAATATCTGGTCTAGTTATAGTTAGATAAATCAAACTACATACTAACTGCCTATACAAAGTAGGATCAAATTTTTCACATGTAGGTTTAGGATCAAGTTTTATTTTGATGAGCCCCATTTTGTTATGTTTAAACCATGTTTAAATATTTTTAATCCTTTTTCCAAATCATACCATTTTAATATCATGATACATGATGAACAATGGTTACTCTTTACATTCAATACTTTACTATGATTATGAAGAAATTATTTTGTATACTTTTGATGTTTTATCTTGTTGATTCTATTGCATAAATGGCTTGAATAAGATTGTTGATGAGCATTAACTTCATTTATAGAAAGAATTATATGTTGAGTGGTCACAAGGAGCACACGACTTAATTCATGAAGGAGTGCAAGACTCTATTTGACATGCTAGAGAATTAATCTCATCTGCTTAATATGGGTCTCGAAATAGAGCCTCTAGATCATCCAGGTCACCAGTCTAGCTTCTTCAGAACTTGGGGAAACTAGTATGCAACTCAGATCTCTTAAGTCACAGTTTTCAACACTACACCTTGAACATGAATCATCACCATTAATTCAGCAGCTGATCAAGCAAAACAAGGAGGAAATATGACCAATATTTGGAGACACATCTTGAATTCATTTCTCAACAATCTGTTAAAGATTTGGAGAATCTTCTAGAGGTGATTGACTCCTTCATGGAGTCAATCATGGATTTTATCTTCAGTTGTCGATAATATTTAAAGTTCAATCACTAATGAACTAATCTTGCCATTAATGTATTTCTAAAAATAGTTAGCATTATTTAGTTAGAACAGTTAAGTAAGGTTAAATGTAGTCATTGGAGTAACTAGATCTCCTAGAGAGACTCGAACTTATCTGGTATAAAAGAGATGATGTAATTAGACTTAGGATTTCAATATTTTTATTGTACAAGCATATTTTCCAGTTCAATAAAGATTTCAAATACATGAGAAAGTTTAGTTGTGTGAATTTCATTTAAAATCGTAATCAACAGGTAATAGAAAGGGCCACTCCTACCCAATGAAAGGGGATTCATAATTATTTACTTTTTGTATTCTTTATGAGTTGCAGTGTTATAGTTCATTACATTCTTGAATGAAATTTATTTTTTAATTTAAGTATTTAATTTCAATAATTTCATTTTGTAATCATGATTAGTTCATTATTTTATAGATTTTATTGTTAAGACCCATGTTGAGCCTATGTTCCTACTATTCCCTTGGTAACAAAAAACCATAGAAACTGCCATGGATTGACAGAATAACTTAATTAAAGTGTGAGAATTTATGACACTCATTAATTTTTGGCACCGTTGCTTGGGAATCAAGGTGTTATCAAAGTTTAAGGTGCTAGCTAGAGGTACTACTTATTTTTCTAGTAATATTCCATTCGGAAAGATCATTTCCATAACTCTTTATTTTGTAAATATCAGATGACCTTGGAGTCATAGTGAGAATAATATCATTTTGAGTATGTGGAACAAACAAATTTAAGTTCAGTATGATAGGATTTTATGTTTACACGTAAAGACCATAGAGGTAGATTCACTAGACTAAATACTCAAAACTCCTATCAAGATCAGCCTGTTGGACAACTTAATGGCCAAGGAATAATGGCTGATGAAGTACATAATCCCAATGGTGCTAACAATGGAAATCCTCTCGGAAGGATGTTAACCTACCCTATTGAATTATATCCTAATGAAGAGGCTCATAAGAAAAGTATTTCCCCATAAATTCTTCCAACTTTTAGCGGATTAATTTTAGAGGACCCTGATCAGTTCCTTTCTAAGTTTAAAGTTCTATGCCAAATGTATGACTACACTTCTAATAAAAAAAGTCTTAAACTCTTTCCCTCTACTCTTAAAGATGAAGCTATGAGGTGTTTTATGGGTTTAGGCCCAAATACCATTCATAACTGGGAAGAAATGGAACAAGCCTTCCTAGACAAGTACCAAGATTACAGTAGAGTGAGGAATAGGAAAGAAGAGCTCTTCCAAATTCAACAGAAGGAATATGAAAGTGTAGAAGACTATGTGGATCGGTTCCTTTTACTACATAGAAGGTGTGGAACTAGTTTGGATATTAACCTACTTAAAAATTTATTCCTGGAGGGAGTGGATGCATTCAACTTAATGGGAAAGGGAGACATGAACAAGTTATAGTTCATGGATATAATCAAGATATGTCAAAATTGCTCAAGAACTTGCCCCAATTTAAGGAATAAAAAAGGAAAAATGGAAAATGGGGATCTATCCAAATTAAGAGAAGAAATTTTAAACCTAAAATCTAATCTCTTAATTCAAATCAACACTACTATGGATAGAGAAAAGGATAGAAACACAGAGCCCTTGTTCATTTACTACCCAAGATGAAGAGCTAAACATGGAAATAAATACTATATTTATGATAAGATAGAGATTTAACTTCTCTATGAACTTAAGCATGCCACATATCAAAGTGGACTGGTTCCCTTGCTAAAGAATAATTTCAAAAAGAGAAACTAAGAGGAGGCTGAGTTGAACTATATGGCTCAGACGTAAGAAGGACAATTTCAAGACAACCAAAATAAACCCTATATCCCAAGATCAAAATATAATCAAAACTAATAGAATGCACCATGGCCATACCCACCTCCTTGGGTCCAACAAGAACCACAAGAATGGATCCCATAATATGCCCCTAAAACTTATTATCAACAATCTTGGGCTCCATAACTGAACATTCCACCATATATACAACAATACCAAGAATAGTGGAATGCGGCTTAAGGGTATTGACAACAATATTATAATCAAAGGATATCACAAGGTTAACAAAGCCTATTAACTGGACCTATTAATGCTTCCCAACTTGAACTACCTACCCAACCATAGATACATGCACAAAATGTGGCCTATCCTAGGAATGTAAGGTAGGGAAATCTAGCATATATATTAGAAATAGAGAAGAACCACACAATGAATTTGTTGGATAGAAAGAAAATAATGATATGTTTAGGAAAGGTTATATCAAAATATTCCACTCCTATTCTTGAGGATATTCCTGAAGAACCAGAGAAAATGTGACCTAGTACCGTTGAATAAACTCATCAACCAAGCATTAAATTTCCTTTCCCTACTAGGATCTCTAAGAAACAGAATACTATAGCTCTTGAAAAGCCATATTCAGAACTAATCCAAGGATTGAGGAGGATAAGTATTGGCATTCCCCTTATGCAAGCTCTTAAGGATATCCCTGAACTAAATAAAACAATAGCATTCACATTGATGGGAAACTTGTTATAATTTTAGAAGGAAGTAATCCTCCTTTGAAGTATGGAGATCCCAGAAGTCCCATTGTAACATTTTTTATAGGGAATTTTTAGATTCCTAACGTCCTAATTGATTTAGGAGCTTCCATAAACGTCATGACCATAGACATTTTGTCCACATAGGAACTCCCTGAACCGAAGTCCACAAATATAGTATTTCAAATAGAAGACCAGTTAGTGAATAAACCCAAGGGAATAATAGAGGATGTTACTTTTACAATTGAATCTTGGGACTATGCAGTATAATTCATGATAATAAAAACAAAGAGTAGAAAAATTGGCTACCCCATAATCCTAGGACACCATTGGTTAGCTACAATCGCTGCTCTTGTCTATTGTAGAATAGGAAACATGGACATTAATAATGGTGAAGATTTAGAGAAATTGTCATCATACCCTATAACCAAACCATTTTCTATAGACAAAAAACAATGGTCTAAGGATGACTCTGATGATTCTGAATATATCATTTCCTCTCTTTCCATGGTAGTAATTCAGATACACTTAGATCAGATTCAATGCTACTACCATGACACTATCATTGTACATATCCTATGTCCTGTGATTGAGTCTTGCACTAGGTTTAGTTCAAATCCTGCTCTTAAATCATGCACTAAATATTTTTCTAGTTCTATGCTAAAAATTACTGAGATAAAGGATGATTTCATTGATGAGGATAAAATTCCTATTACTTTTCATTTCACAAAGAACATAGATCTGAAGAAGTATATCTTCCAAAACATAAACTCTTTACACCTATTGCTATAACATAGGTGTCCATAAAAAAACAACTTTGAGAAATTATCCTATGATAAATTTAATTCATCTTGATACAAAACAATTACTTATTATTCTAGGAAAGACATTGACAATAAACAGATGGTTAACTAATCAAGAGGAAAATACATTGTTCAAACTTCTCTACTCTCATCCCCAATCCTTTACTTAAGAGGATAGTGATATGAAAGGTATATATCCTAGTATCTGTACCCACCATATTTACACCATTGAATAAAGACCAGCTAAGCAACCTCAAAGAATGATAAACTGAACTCTTAGAGACATTGTGAAAACTAAGATTGAAAATATTTTGAAGGTAGGATTTATGTACCCAATCTCAGACAGTCAATGGGTTTTCCCATTGGAAACAGATCCCAAAAAGAATGGAAAATGGATAGTTTGCATGGACTATAGAGAATTGAATAAAGCCACTCTTAGGAATTAATTTCCATTGCCTTTTATTGATCAGGTCTTAGATAATTTTTCTTGGGTAAAAGGTACTTTTCATTTCTTGATTGATTTAGTGGATACATTCATATAACATTGGCTCCTTTACCAAGATAAGACAATTTTCACCTCTCCTTGCGGGACATTTGCATACAGAGTGCTACCTTTTGGGTTATGTAATTCCCCTACCACTTTCTAAAGATCCATGTTGGCGATCATTTCTAATCTCACCCATGATTGTGCAAAAATATACATGGATGATTTTACAGTCTATGGGGAAACATTTCAAGAGGCAGTCAATAATCTAAATAAATCTCTTGCTTGCTGTGAAAAACATCATCTATCCCTGACTCATGAGAAATGTTTATTTATGATGGAATAAGGTATAGTATTTGGTCATCATGATTTAATTGAGGGAATTAAGGTTGACCTAAATAAGGTGAACATCATTGTAAAATTACCATCACCCACCAATAAAAATGAGGTAAGAAGTTTTCTTAGTCATGTTGGTTACTATCATAGGTTTATATCATATTTTAGAATAACTGATTCTCCATTGTTTTCTCTTCTAACTAAGGATTCTAATCTTGAATGGACATAAGCATTTCAACAAGCTTTTGATGCAATTAAGGAACAAATGATCAGTACACCAGTGTTGAAAGGTCCTAATTGGGAGTTTCCCTTTCACATCTAAATAAATTCCTCAAATGAAGCAGTAAGTGTTGTCCTAGGAAAACAAGAGGAGGGAAAACCCATGCATACAATTAACTATATTAGCAAAAATATCCCCTATTGAGAGAAATTATACAACTGAGAATGAGTTCCAAGTTGTGGTGTATGAAATCAACAAGTTTAGGCATTATATTAGAGGATATGAATTAATTGTACATACTGAACACTCTTGCATTAAATATATAATGAAGAAACCTTTAGTTCATGGTAGGATTTTTAGTTGGTTATTGCTACTGTAGAAGTTCAATATTAAAATCATTGACAAACTAGGGAAGTCTAATGTTGTAGCTGAATTTCTTTCTAGTCTTAGCACTTTAGAAGAAGATGAACAAGTCAATGATGAATTTCTAGATGAGAATTTTTTTGCACTTTCCACTACCTCCCCTTGGTATTGAGACATGGATAATTACTTAGCCACAACGAAGTTTCCAACAAAATTCACACCAAAGAAAAAGAAAAAATTGATTAAATAGATTGTAATGTATACTTGGTTAAATGGAATCCTTTTTAAATGTGTTCCTGATCATGTCTTATGCAGGTGTGTAGCTGAAAATGAAGTGTTTGACATACTTAGAGAATGCCATGATGAACCATTGGGATGACACTATTCAGTGCAAAGAACAATCCAAAAAATTCTTGGAGCTTGTTATTATTGGCCTTCCTTGATTAAGGATGTCAATAAGTATGCATGGAGGTGTGATCAATGCCATAGAATGGGGAAACCAACATTTACATCAGAAATTCCCTTCTAACCATAAATTTTCGTAGAACCATTTTAAAAATGGGGAATCGATTTCATTGGGCCATTTGATCCAACATCCCAAGGTAAGGAATACATATTTGTTTGTACTGATTATGTTACTAAATGGGTTGAAGTGCAGACACTGCTACATGCAAAAGATGAGAAGATTGAATATTTTCTCTCTGAACGAATCTTTCAAAGATTTTGAGCACCGAGATAAATTGTGTCAGACCAAGGGCAATAATTCATGTCAGGATTAATCAGATATTTCATGGAGACATTAGTTGAGGCACAAGAATTCATCCCCTATCACCCACAATCAAATGGACATGTCAATTTAACCAATAGAGAGTTGGAGAACATACTCACAAAGACTGTAGACATCTCAATGAAAAATTGGGCTCATAAACTACTTGAAGCCGTGTGGGCTTACAACACTACATGGAGGACAATTATAGGGTTTACACCATACGAACTATTCTATGGAAAGAAACTAATATTGCCCATAGAGTTTTAAATCTAAACATTAAATTAAACATCTAAGGTGGGAATTGAATTGACAAAAGAACATTAGCAAGAATTGTTTAATTAAATGAACTGGATGAAATCAGGCTTCAAACACTACACCATAATGAAATCATCCAACAAAAAAGGAAAATTTTACATGAAAAATAGATAAAGCTAAGGAAATTTCAAAAAGGAGACTTGGCCTTGCTATTTGATTCAAATTATAAAGACTTCATAGGGAATCTACAAATGAAATGGATGGGGTCGTATCAAATTGTAGAAGTGTTCGACAATGGGAAAATTTAATTGGTTCCAATTGATGGTGAAATGAATATAATGTTAGTTAGTGGGAACAGAATGAGATTGTACCATAAACCAACATCTCAAGAAGAGTTTCAAAGATAAATTCAAGAAGATTCGAGATCTTAAATGTGTAGGCAAAGTCTCTTTGTGTACCACGATTTAGATATGAGAAACCATTTATTAAAATCTAAGAGGTGATGGTTAAAAACCAAAGATGGAAATCATCTCCATCTGGAGTATTGGTTGAAAACCAGAGATGTTGGCCAATAGATCATGAAGATTTAAAAAACAACAAAAACAAAAAAACAGAATAAAATAATAAAGCAGAGTATTGAAAACCAACAATGGTGGTCTTCTCTCCTGAATATGATCAATAAAACAAAAAGGGAATACCATGTTCATGTGGAGCACGGGCTCATTATGAAAGATGACAGAGATGTGAGAAAGTTCAAATTTGAAATGGTGGCAGATATTTACAAGCTTTAATGTCAAGGTCTGTGTAATTGATTACTTTTAAAGTAGGAGAGATTTAAATTTAAAATTTAATTTTTATCATCTTGTTTATTAATTGCCCCCTTTTTTTCCAACTCACTTCTTACACTCCCAAAATTCACATCAAATTTGTGACCATTAAATACCATCATTCTCACACACATCCTAGTACTCCCTTAGTCAACTTTGGATTTGAGCACCGTTTTCCAAATTTGATTATATACCATGCATGTTAAGGTTGTTCAAAATTGTATTTCCAACTTAGTTACTCTCAATCACACGCCATTAGTTTCTTGTGCTATCACCCAAAGAATCCTTCATTTCTAGTTTAGTGCCTTTCTATCTTCTTAGAAGGTCCGCCTGATCAAAGGATGAACAATTGGCATTTATCAGGATGTGTACATAAGACTCAGTATGGTAATTTGTAATGGGCTCATATTTAATTATGGCCTTAGATCTATACCTTGTTCTAAAGAGCATGTGTCACCAATCAGTAGATAGATAGCCCCCAATATTAGTAGTGAAGTCTCTTTACAAGCACAATGTAAAATGTGGTGGATAGTCTATGAATGGTATGTTCTACAACACAGTCATATTGGGATAGGCGTGTAGTGTGAGGCTCAAATGTTTGATGACTCTAATAGTTGTCAGTACTGTCCCATACAATTGCACTAACCCCTGGAAATGACTTCGTATTGAAGACCTATTTGATCAGCTATTTTCTTTGGCATTAACGAGCTACTTGCTCCTAAATCAATCATGAAATTATGTATCAATTTGTCTCCAATGATCAATGAAACATAGAATGGAGGGGGCTTCGTATTATTACCTCATGGTCCTCCATGATTTCCCCCATGCTGAGTTGCATTGGTAAGAAATTTCTCTTACTACTTAGGGGGTAAATTTTAACTTGACAAATTGGCCATAACAGTCTGCAAAAAATCTCTCTGTCCTAGAATGACCAGTGACTCCCACATTGAAATGTTCACATTTTTCTTCTTCATTTATTAAATGATGTTAAATGAGCTATCCTTTTTTTCCCTTTCCTAGAAATTTTTTCTCTTGCAGATGGGTCATTAGAACCAGATTTCTGAGTGGGTTTAGAAGGTGGCTTGGATTGGCTCTACATATTGGGAGTTGCATTCTGAGTGCTAATACCTTGTAGAGCAATAGAGGGTTGAGGATTACCTGTGTCTTGGTGATTGTTCCTCTCCAATATTCCTTTTCTTAGACCTTGTATTGGGTGCTACACTTTGAGAAGGTGTTTGATTCATCCCATAGAATTCCTCAGCCTGCCAATTGACAAGCATAGTTTCATTTGGAGATGCTTATTTTTGAATTCCTTGCTACTAATTTTCTTCTTAGGAGGACTCTTTTGACACACCAATGGTCTGTACCATCAAGTCCTAGTTCAGTGCACCATTAAAACAAATTGATTGGTTATGCGGTTTATTGCATGGGAAAACACCAATCATATTCTTGTGCCATATTGTTTTGTGCTGGAACCAAGGCCCTTAATGTGGAAGATGTCTTTGGATCATATGATTGAAAAGGTCTAGCGGCTTGGGGTTGTCCTTGGTTTTGGTTCTGATTTGCATCCTGAGTTAGTGGTCTATTTTACTGCTATAGGGGTCTAGCCTGATACTGAGCTTGAGGATGATATGGCCTATAACTCTAAGCATGTTGCATTTTGAAAATCACTACCTCATTCCCTAGGTTTTGTAGTTGTTTCATAACTTCTTGAAGCTCTTTTGAGGTGTTAGAGGATGAGGTAGAGGCTTCCACTGAACTCGGATAACTAGGAGTAGGTATATGAGCTAATGTGGGTGTATGACTAGTGTTTAAGGCTGATAGTTCTGGGTATAGAGGCATGGGTGGCCTAGAAGCAAGTTTTCCAGCCTGAATTAAACAATTTTCAGCTCTTATGGAAATGTTATAGGTTACAGGTAAGGTGGTGCCTCCCATTGATTCAATCATTAAAGCAATATCAAAATTTAGAGCTCTAAGAAAGTATAAGAAAGCACCTTCATCAGTAGGCCTTACAGACAATGGAATCCTGTCCCATGTCCTTTAAAATCCAAGGTTAAAATATATCAACTAGTTATTAGGGGCCCTCTTGATTGTTTTCAGTTACTCCAACAAGGATAGATTATCTCCCTTTTCTCCAAATTAGTTATGAAGAGCTCTACACAGATGGTCACAATTTTCAATAGAGCTTGTTGTTAGACTCTTGAACCATTATGAAGCTTTACCCTTGAGTGAAGAGGCTAATAACTTGACTAAAATATGTGTCTCAGTGATCTCACGAATTACATAGACATTTGCAATGTCTTGAATGTGGTCACTAGGAGAAGTTTGGTTCTCTCTAGTGAAATATGGGATGCTCTTTAATGCTACAACAGGGACTTGATTTTGTGCATTAAGGTTGAGTGGGCTACTGCCAGTGAAATTGACATAAGGATTTGGCTATGCCATCCTGATTGGCCTGAGAACCCTTGTTGATTGAATGAATGGCCTACCAGGAGGAGGTGTTGACAAGGTTCTGTTTGGTGGAGATGGAGACCTCTGGGATTTTATCCCTCTTCCCCTTCTGTCTGGGATAAGTGTAGATAGAAAAATAGTCCCTCCTCTCTAGTTCTTGACCTTGTTTGTATTCTTCTAATGAAATTGACAAGCTTGGACTATTGAAACCAATAGATTCTGATTCTTTTGGAGTCGCCATATGTGCAATTTCAAAACTTCTTAAAAGCTAAAATTTCAGCAAGTGCACATCAATCTTGCTGCAATAAAGATGGAGACTTCTTGATCCCACCGGGCATGTAAAAAAGGTTAGAGAAGAATCATAGTACCCCTGAGTGCATGTAACTAGATGAGTTGTGACTCTCAGTATGATTACACAACATGGAGCATCTCTCAAAGTGTGGGACTCTAAGAATTGAGAGAGCTCTCTGGATTAAAACTAGTTCATATTCCTCTGTTCAGGTGTATACAAATAAATTGTAGAGGATCTACTCTAAATATAATCTATCTTACCAATGAGACATGGTTAAGAAGATGCAAGAAAATAAACCTAAGATAACGAGGTGATGCACCAAAGGAATGTTAGACACACATTCTGTAACTTAACATAGACCACAAGAATGCAATACAACACCATGCACAGCTAACCAAAATGCAATGAAAGATAAGAAAGATAGAAATAAACACATGAAAGGGTTGTAAATCACCTACAGACATATATTATTGCTCTAGAGTCGATACAATAATTTATAATGGCCAAGAGGTAAGAAACTTTGTATTATAGCTCGAATGGGTGGTTTGAAAGCTCCACAAATTCACTTGCGAACAAAAGAAGGGAGGGTGCAAAATAGAAATGTCCAACCCTTTAAAATGAGCCCCACCCTTTCTTTTATAGATTCAACATAGAGAGAAGAAGGAGAGAGAGGTGGGAAAACTAATTTGAAGCTCAGCTACTGGCCATCAATGCCTTTACAAATCCACCCCAAATATGTCATGTCCGTCGCTTTTTGTCTTCTTGGCTGTGTTGAAGAAAGAAAGAATGGCCGATCAAATCAAATACAATCTGGTTGTTAGATAAATTGGATCATGTATTAATGTCATGAAGATGTTTCCCCATTTTTCACCCACAAAACCTCTTTGAAATTAAAGTTTCAGGTTTCCATGGCGTAGGAGAGATCGAGACCTTACTAATGGTGCCAAATTTGTTGAATCTCGGGCACTGGGTCGGAAGATATGTCCATTTGAATGTTTGAGTTAGGTCCATAAAAAAATGACAAAAACCAATGATTAGAATGGGTTTATGGGCCTGAAACTCACTTTGTGCCCTTTGGCACCAAAATCCAAAAATACCAAATTTTCCCTCTAGCCCTGCAATTCAGCTTTTGGCAAAAAATCATTTTCAAGCCCGACAGTCTATTTTTTCCATTTGGGAAAAAAGTCACTCCAAGGCCCGCTGATCTGCATGACATTAAGGCTTGACAAGTGGCTCTTTGGGCATTGCCAGAGGCACAACTAATTTTTTCACTTGACGCCTTCTTGGGGCAAAAAGTTTAAACTACCTCCGAAAACCTGCCAGCCCACTTTGATTTTTCAACATGGCCACGTGTCCTTTTGTTATCCCATAAAATTGGCAAGGGTAATTTTATGGGTAACCATACCCAAATTTTGTTCAGGTCCCTCGTCAGGGACCCCTCTACGTTTGGAATGTTGCAAAAACCTTTTCGGGGAAATATGGTTTTCCGAACTTAGCCATTTTTGGTCTTTTTGGATCGGGCGCACCTATTGTCTATGCAACATAGGGTAAGCATGCACCCCCTTTAATTCCTTTGGCGCACGGTTTGAAGTGTCAACACACATTTTGGTGCGCCTCACCATGTTGCACCTTTCTTGCATGCACCAAGGTGCATGCGCCTTTGTGTCAACAATATTTTTGTTGCGCCACATTTTGGTGCACCAAAGGGCGCACGTATTTCTGTGTTGACAGCACTTTTGGTGCGCCAAGGGCACACATAACTTCGTGTTAACATGTGTTTTGATGTTCCAAAGGGCGCAAGCTTTTCAGTGTCGACAGGTGTTTCGATGCGCCACTTCAAAAAGTGGTTGGCGCATTTATTACAACTTTGCCTATATATAGGCGCATCCGCCTTGTCACTTTCACCAGTCAGAAAACACGTGATTGTTCTTTTTCCTCTGCACCTATCAGCACGCCTGTCGTTCTCGTATCGTGTCATGGACCCAGTTTCACCTCTCACATTATATATATTCCTAGTAAGTGGTCCTTATTGCTCTCAATGTTTTATGTTTTGGTTATTGGTTGTTTGTTTGTGGGGTTAGATAGAATGATTTGTGAAACCATGAAACCTCCCTTTGCTGTTTTTGCTGTCCTCCCCCATGCACTTCTCCCTCTTTCCAGATCTACTGGTAAAGAAGACTCTGCCTCTGAAAAAATCACTTGGATCTCTTTGTTTTAGCCTTTTCATCATCCAAAGAACCCTGTAGAAGAGGCTTAAACACATGTAACCCCTCCAGAGGAAGAACAAAGACTTAAAATTGATAGACTGCTCTTTTTCCTCTTTGGTGCAGTCACCACCCTTGCAACATGAAGTACAGTCGCGCCAACGACGCATCCACCATGTCTGCTACATAAAAAACAGTTGCACCCTCAAAGCGCACTTTCCTTGCTTGCAACACCCGCTAACCCTGTGCCCTCTTGGCGCACCAAACTCATGTGTAACATTGTAAAAACTTGCGCCATTGGCACACCTTGCATCCATGCAACACCAACCTTACTTGCGCCAAGTACAAAACTGTTAATGGCGCAGGCGCATCCCTTATTACAGCAACATCATGTCATGCAGACCTTCCATGTGCCACGCCAAGTTCCCCTGTGGCACACGAAAAAATGATGTTACATGCATTAAACCTATGCCCTTTGGCACATCCTGTACCCATGTAACATGAAAAATATCAGCGCCCATTATAAAATGCATATGTATGGCGCAGGCGCACTTCCGCTTGCAACAACAAAAAATGTCATCTGCAGTGTCCATGCGCCCTGCGCCCTTTAGTGCTGATTTGTTCCTTGCAGCACCCCTTTCTGTGCGCCATACTATTTAACCCTGTAACATGCAGTGTTCATGCGCCCTGCGCCCTGAGGCCTTAAAATTACTAACTCTTCTTTCTGCCAATGCTTTAATGGAAGATCAAACAACTAATATGACTTTCCTGCGTTGGGTTTCACTTCTTCTTCTTACAGATCAACAACTGAGTTCAGAACTACATATGTCAACATCAAGTAAGAGACCAACCAAGTCTAAGGGCAAAGCCAAGCTCACAGAGGAAGAAATGAAGTACAAATATTAGAGGGTCAGGATGCCCGAATCCCAGGCAGAGTGTGACCTGGACATAAGAGACTCAGAACTTGGTCACATTGATATGGAGGATTTCTGGGCCAGAACCCAGAGGGTCACAGGAAGTCCCTGGATGGACAAACTGGTAGGCAGTGGACTGCATTTTGCTAGGGGGATCCCAGTCAGTGCTGTGAATAATGAGTTCATGATGGTAGTAGCCCGCTGCTACAACAAAGACACAAGGTGTGTCCAGAATGAGAAAGGCGAGGTCGTGATCAACCTCACTTCCCGGCACTTCGAAATAATGCTTGGCATTCCTCACCACCGGCACTTTGTGGCCGTAAGCTAGGAAGATTGCACCAAGGCTTGGGATGACAATGAAGACCAGTGCATGCAATTAATGAATGAGGTATACCTGAAAAACAAGAAGGTGGTGACCAGATGGCCACAAGTCATTTATCGTAGCAATTTCTCAGAGGAACTAAGTGATACAATCATATTCCTAAGCAGAGTATTTGGGCTTCCTGACGCCCACTACTTTCATAAATAGATGCTGAGATACTTGGAGACAATGAACAAGAATGTGCCAGATCAATGCTTCGAGTGGGCAGAGATCATAAGCAGTACTATATCTGAGCAGCTCTAACAACTTACTACAACGGGGAAGTTCTATATGAACTCCTATGTAGTTTACGCTACAGCCTCGGAGAGAGATTACCCAGCGTTGATGCGGTGTGAGGTTTGGCCCCAAGTAAAAATATATGAATACTATCCAGAGTTGAAGCTGGAAAACAATATCTCTCAGTTTACAAAGATTAACAATGCCTTCTTCTACAGCATTGTCTACCTTTTGAGGCCAAACATGACTCACGGTCGTACGACCAAGAGCATTGTTGCTGCAACAGAGAAGTGGGGGGCCTTGTTCACATAATTCCCCACCTTCACCTATCTAAGGGCAGCCAACTTCTTGGGAGAACCAACCAAATTGCCAAGATATGCCGGCCCCAAGCTGATCCTGTTAGAGCTGTCAAGACAACTCATAACCTATCATGAGAAGTGTCTAAAGAGAAACAAGGGTGGAACTCCTTTCCCCCTCATAGTGGGAAGGTACACTTGTCTCTCTCACCACAAAACACGGGATATGTTTGCAAAACTGGAGCTGCTAAATCTAAAGCACAACTTCCCAGCAAGGCCCACTTTCGACCCAAGGAATTACCTTCCTAGAGCCAAACTCAATCCGATCCATGTTCCACAGATCGAGGATATTTATATCGACCTATATCATGAGGTCGAGCTCAGAAGGAAAGACCATTCCTGTTTGGCCTTGGCTGAAATCATCCAATATGGCATAGCCATCGTCCCAAAAGGTTATCAAACTACTGATCAAGAGGTTGATCAGGTATATCTTGACACGGGTGGGGATGACTGGCCTTTTGTTATAATTGACAGAACCAAAGCACCTCAGACAATAGAAGAAAGGGTCAAAGAAACTCTGCAGAGAACAGAGCACTAGTGCAGAATGAATGGCCTCATCTACCTCAGAGTTTATTTCACCACATCTCCATTGGGCAACACACCTTCTAGGCCAAAAAATCTGCCAAAGAGCAAAGGGCAAGACAAGGAGGGTGAGTCAAGTTCCACCCAAGAGGAAGCTCCTGAAAGTCCTCCTTCCATTTCACAAGAACAGGTTGTAATCCCAGAAAGCCTAGAGAAAGAAGCAGCGGAAGATGTTCCGATAGGCACATCCACTCAGGATGTTGCCACTACTGTAACTATTGAAGTCCCTTCTATCTCTTCTCCCTCTCCTCCTTCCCCTCCTTGAGTGACCCAAGTGACCATTCCTTTGGTCGTATCCTCTCCCCTGTCTTCTGTTGTTCCCCCTTCCTCATCATCGATCTTCTCTTCTCTCGCGGAGTTGTCCCCCACCATTTCTTCCCTCATCTCTCAGCTCCCTTCCATTCCCATGTCTACCTCCCCTGCAGTATCTCTTCCCCCCGTGAGCACTTCCTCGGCCTCCCTCTTGATGCCACCTCCAAGTGTCTCCACGCATTTTCCTTCTACTACTGAAGCTGCTCCCTTTTCTATTTTCGGCCCCTCTCCCATAAGTCCAACATGGATCTCTCAGCACCTGAGCCAACAAAAGAGGAAAGTTCCCATCACATTGATGGACTTCTCCGTCATCCCATCAAAGGGGGCCAAGAAGCAAAAGCCTATAACCCACTTCTCTCAGAGTGCGTTAGGAGAGAGAGTAATGGAGATAGCATACCCCAATCCTTTAAAGGATTAAAAAGGATCTTTCTTTGATAGATTACACAGTGACCCAAGTCACAATGGGGACATCTTCAGAAATCCTTCAAGGAGAGTCCCTATCTGCAGTTGACGCCCTTTGCAAGAAGCTCTCGGAAGTAAAGGAAGAGAAAAGGTTGTTAAAGGAGCAAAATAAACATCTTCTCCACACCTTGCAGAAAATGGGCAGTGCACCTCCTACAACTGCTGCTGAAACTCCTGAGCCTTTGAGCTAGGATAAGATTAATGAATACACCAAAATCGGCAAGCAGGGCATGGCAGTTTATTCCTGGAGGAACCAAATCCTCAAAGAAAGTGAGGGAGTGATCGCCAAGTTCACCGGATTATATCAGAATATCAATCGGAAGAACAAAGAGCTCCAGGCGATAGTAGAACTCCAAAGAGCTGGACCATGCCAGGATGCAACATGAGACCTTTTAGAAAATTATCGACTCTTCAGTCGAAGATCTGGTCAAGTTCGACATCTTTGGACACCCCAGAGCCCTCAACAAAATCCTCTCTACTCTGGATTATCGGGTTGATCAGCTGGAGTTTGTCCTTGAGAAGATCGACAAGATAAAGGAGGAAGCCTTGGATGCAATGCATCAGATGGAGCAAATTGTCTTGAGAATGTCTATGGGTTTGCTCACTCCTTCTTTCGCCTTAAGAAAGGTGGATGAAACTATTCAGATCTTCAAGGAGATCGTTTCACAGGGGCTGGGACCAGAGGTCACTTTCGACGCTGAATCCATAAACAACCTGCTGGCCTGTCGTGACTTCATTGGGCACCTGATAGAGGCAGAAAATGATTATTCCAAACTCCCAGAAAAGGTCATGGATGAGCGGGAGACTTGCGAAGCTATCAGTGATCGACACAAGGATCCTTCCCAGGATCAACTTCAACCCATGATCAGCAAGTTCATGGAATAACATGCCCAGTTCCACATCTCATCGCCTGAGCAGTAGGAAAAGCAGGATACCCCCTTTCAGCTGCGGGACGACGATGAATAGTTTCCTTTTTCTCGAATTTCTCCTTGTAATTATCTAAAGTGTGTTGACACAAACGATGACATCATCCATGTTGCACCATGGGATGGTGTCATCCACAAAGTTGTCAAAAGTCAACAAATGACTTTGGAATCTCTTGTAAGATATTTTTGTAATTAAGTGGTTGGTTTTCTTTTGTCTTCTTTTCTTCTCTCCTTCTATATATACTTGAATACTTGTTGTATTCAGGTGTGGACATTTTTTAAATAAAAAATAGAAGTGAGAAGAAAAGGCTTTGTACTTTTTGTAACAGAAGAAAACATTAATACAAATATTAAGACTTTGTGTTGAATATGTGTGTTATGGGCATCTGATCTTTCTTATGTCAAATCTATGCGTTTATTCTGTTAGATATATTTCTACTTTTTTTTCATTTGTTCATTAGTATTGCTTTGATCGTCTATGCAAGTAGGTTTGGCTCTATTTACTACCAGCCCAAAACATAGACCCTCTGACCTTTCTACTTTGGAATTCATTTCTTTTCTCCCTTCAGATCCGTCTTCCTTCCTTTCCTTCCTTCATTCCTTTCTATTCTTCGTCGGAACTACTCTACTGGGATGAGATCCCAAACCCCTTGAAGGCAGAATACTGTAAGACTTGCACAGGTTCCTATTGGTAAAATAACAATAAACCAGTTTCGCTTTGCTGTCTCAAAGAGGGGCTATGCCCTGCACACCATTGGCTCGTCTATCCATAGATCTTCTCACAGTGATCAAGATGATGGCATTGATAATGACTAGGTGGACAAGAGCGCTGAATGAGGATGTTATCTATTATACGGATGCAGAATGACTATTGAAATATTAGTCATGATTTTATACTTTTCATTGTAGAGACTAACATGTTCACACTTTACTTAATATCATAGCTAGATATCTATTATGTGTTTATCTTTACTCATATACACATGTGTGTTCACTTGGTCATTTTTAGTTGTGAATGTATGAAATGTCTAGAAATATTAACAAAAATCAAATATATGTTATATGTGATCAATACCTCTAATCACGCCCACCGACACTGCATTAGGGGCATCTAAATAGTCTTACCTAATTTGTAGGTGTTATAGTTTCATGTAAAATGGTATCTTATTCTCAAAAATATACTACTTGTTATATGGATAATTGATATGTTAATCAATACACGTTATATATTAATAACATGCTAACATGTGCATCAATTTGTAACTTACAGGAACTATTTACCAAAATGGTTATCTAATGAAATAACATCTTGGGTTTTTATTGCTTGTTAAAAATTGTCGACAAAATTATAAATGATGAGATTTTTGATAAATTCAAATTTTTTGGGTTATATTCCTGTGCCAAAAACAATCTACGGAGTTCCACATTAAGGAAGCTTCCACCAAAATAATTATAACCTTTGCAACTCCATGAGGTTCTGGTGCAACTAGGAAATACAAAAGTATCAAGATCACCTTGGTTTCATGATCTTTTAACACTAAAAGTGATGTTCAAACCTCAAAATCTACAAGTGTGAACATAAATTGAATGGTCTATGTTGGATTTAGACATAGTAATCAATGATATCTAGGTAGTAAATTGCTAAAATATTTCAATACTGTAACTATTGTGCATACCATGGATATTCTAGAGGATTAAATGGCCACCTTTGATGTACTAGAATTGAGCTACTAAATAACAGTAGGCATTAGCTTTTGACAATCGTATTACATAGTATGTACGAGTTCAGCAACCAGGTACATTTTAATCAGAGGGGCATAGCTAATGCAATAGAGCAGTCATGCTTAGCTCTAATTTAGATGCAGTCAGGAGTCCATTAGGTTGAATGGAACCATTTGGAGGACTAAATATGAGTTATTTTCTACAAGATTAGAAGCATTGAATTCTCAACAACTCGGCTTTTTTATATATGCCCTAAGCAGAATTTGGGCCATAGTTGTTCATTGAATCAAGAGTGTTGCAACACATTATCCTTTCAAAGTTCAAGATATTTTGAGAGGGGCTTAAGTACTGTAAATAATGCATGTTTTCATTTGATTTTCCATCATCATCTATATGCCAACATTTTAGAAGAAGTTATGAACATACAACCATATACTTCAGCTTGTATATTTGAATTAATATTTCAACTTCTTTCATCCATAAAGGGCTTTGAAGCTATGCTAGCATGAGCGCCTTTAATCTCGGCCTTGGTCAATTGTACCACCAAAATATACATGGTTGGTTAATGCACAATGCTCCTCTCATAAGATTGAATTAAGCTTTTAGAAGACCATGGAAAGAAGCTAGGAAGTATCTCCATGGTTACTTGCATCTTGACAAGCATCATAAGGGCCTATTAAGCATACATTGAAACTTGAGCTCTATCTTTCTTAAGCTCGAAGTGCAATTACCTATGTATTGGGTTAATAATACTGAAGGTTTAGCCATGGTAATTAACCTATACCATATGCATTTAAAAAAACGATAATACCAGCTACAATTTCTATGTAAAGACCTTAAAGACACAACCCATTCATAAATAGAACCACTTCACCAAAGCTTTATGAAACTTATATCTATAATGGTAGCCACAGCCACAACTATTTGAGTCACTAATGATTTTTTTATAGGATGAAGTAACATACATTAACATAGTGTCCTAACATATTGAAATAAAACTTCAACAAGATTCATCCCATTGAAACAAGGACCATAGTATTTGAAGCCAATATCAAATGCTACTGGAAAATCATATTCATCCATGAATTTCAGTCCAAAAAATTGTAAAGACGAGTAATTATGCAGGTCCCAGACATGTAAATACAAAACACTTATTTCCGACTGATATAAATGATAAACCGACCATATTTGTTCTAGAATGGGAACTGACTAAACTTACTATCAGAGCTAATTCAGAAATCATTTGAGCATCGTGATCACACCTGAGCTAATAATCAGATGGAGCCGATTTGAATTTCCATATTGTATTCTCTATTGCCAGATACTACCCTTAGGATTATATTTATTGTATCAAGTGAAAAGGGGAATTTTAAGATCAGGTTAGCACAAACAATCATACATCAATAATGAACCAGATGCGATGAGGCTTTTATGGAAGACATTCAAAAGAACTCATATCCTACAAATCTGCTGTGATACTTCCATCCAACATTACGCATTTTTGGTTTTAAAGTGCTCCTTTAATCAAGGACATCAAGTTCACGTACAAGTGTAAATGAAAATTCAACAACCATAGTAATCTAAACAAATAAGACACGCATTCCAAATAAGGCAAAACAATTGGAAAGTAGTAATTTCTATACTTAGATAGGTCAAAACCAACCTCTCATATGCTCCCTAGGATTGTAGTGATCAATGGTTAACTATCATAGTAGGTAGCGCACTTCAAAAGGAAAATTCAAGGAAGTCCCACAATATCTAATTAAGAACATGGCATTTGAACATCTTTGAAATGAAAATCTAGAAAGAAAACCCAAAAAAGGGGGAAATTGTGAATTTCCTTTTTAAATGCCTAGAACAACATTCATGAATTTCTGCAGCATCTTAAGAGTACTCACATATCAAGAAACACAATGGTCCACTAAGACATTTTATATATACTCCAAAAAATCAAGAACCGTGATTTATCAGACACAACTGTTTGTATGCACCAATCAAGTAGTTATGCAATTATGATGGAAGAATGATAAAACATTGGGGATACCAAAGCTAAAGAATTAACTCTTGTGCAAATTAAAACATATTTATTACAGCCCATATTTTTATCTATAAAAGAGAAGATAAATTTCCAAAAAGATCAATTTTTACAATAAATGTGTATAGAACTCTTCAAGTTCCATTCCAATCATGAACCCCTAAATCAATAATGCAGTTTGCAACTTAAGAATACAAAAATAAACTAGCTACATCAAAATATCACTAGGTGCTAAGTTTGCAAAATCAACAAGTATGTTTTTCAGGGACAAGGTATTAATTACTCATAATGGAAATGGTAAATTATTTAGTGCTCTTTTCCCAATTCCTTTTAAAATTAATTACGAATAAAATCCAATCCAATTGAATGTTTCACATTAGTTGTGCCATGATGATAGCTGTAATCTTCACATAAATGTTATCAGCACTTCATTGAAACAAGAATTCAGTTTTATAAGGATTGGATCCAGCTATCAGAGTCTAGTGGTGTGTAGAAATCAGTATGGAAGCAACCGAGGATCATATAGGATTTTGTATTACATTATACCTCCACCTCCCCATTGTTAGAAGAAGAAAAGTTTCAAGAAGACATTCATCTCTTCACATAAACTAGATAATTTTAGTATGGAGTATTACTATGTGGATGGTGTAATTGCTTCAAATTTCCTTTTCAAGCCACACAGTGCTCCTATAATATTTTTCTATATTCAACTGATCATTTTTAGTTCCTTGGTGCCTCATTATTTTAATGTGTTATCTTGTAAAGTTGCCTATTTCTCTCAGCATGTCTTTGGAATTGTGTAGATTTTGTACATTCTCTTTTTTTTCCCTTGTAAATATATTCTTTCTTCTTCATACATATTTTCCCATTTTTTGCTTGTTTCCCTTCCTATTCCTTTTTGTGTCTGTTTGCTTTCATGAAACTGTGTATGAGAGGATGTCTCCTTATAATAAACTTTGGCCCAATGGATAAGACACTGATCTTTTCCAAATCTTGAGATTCTGGAGTTTGAGCTATATCTTGTTTGCACGATGTTTAATTCAATCCATTTCCCCAGAAAGAGCTAGTTGTTGTCACCCATTATAAATGATGGTATTTTCAAAAAATTAATTATTTTGGGTTAGATGTTTGTGTTACAGATATTTCAGGAGGCCCACCTTTAGGAAAAATGGAAAAAATTGATAACAGTTCCATGTCCATGAGGTTCTAGTATACTTAGCAAATCAAAAATTTGCATTAGTGACTTGAGTTATCAGAAAGATAAAATGAACAATTAAACATAAACTGAACTCTTTTGCAAACAAAGCATTGTTGAGACCAGGCCCATTGTCTACATAACGAAGCTGTAATGGGTGTTAACCAGGCTATTTGTAGTATTGAATTACCTTTTATGATCGAGTTGGATACTACATAACAAGGACCGAGCTCTTGGAATACAACATCGAGTTGAGTTCAGCAAGTAATAAATTCTTAATAGGGGAAAGCTCATCTAATGGAGCAGTAAAATAAGCCTAATTTGGTTTCACATAGGACCCTAGTGGGTGAACAAAACCATTTGGAGGACTAGAGCAAAGTTACTTTGATTAAACAACCCATCGAGCTCATGGCTGAGACATCTTATTGCATTAAGAGCATTTGGGAAAAAAAATTTGGTTATTCGAAGTGTTGAGATTATCCTTCATAGATCAAGCTATTTTGAGGGTGGCTTGAGTCTGTGCAAATATAGGTGAGCTATTCGATAAGATTGAGCCAGTATTGTTGACATCCAACTCAAAGTGCCATGGGGTGTATATATGAATCTAACTTTTCCATCGAACATAAAGGTCCAAGCTATTATAATGTGCACCGAGCCATTTGGATGAAAAATGAGTTACATAGTTGGCGGACTCCATTCCTTTATATGATCAAGTTGCCTTGTAAAGAATGAAGTGAGATAGGAAGCATTGGAGGGTTGTTGCTCTTGATAATCACTAAGATGTTATGAAAATAGGCTGAGTTATCTTCTAAGCTCGAATTGTGGTGCGTTGGGATAGCCAAAATTTCATTGGGTTCATAATAATGAAGGTTGAGTTATCTTCTAAGCTGTGCATTTAAAAATTCATTTTCTCTAATGATATAAAAGGCGTAACGAGTTACTCCATAGCCGAGCTATTTGCATCATGCAACCGAGCTCTATATGGAAAAAACCCCAATGAGTCACTAATTTTGAGGACGAGATAATTATCAAATAGGCATTAAAGGAAATAATTCACTAAGCTATAGGTGATTGAATACTTTCCATCGTATTCGAAGCCAACATCAAAGCCATGGCCGAACTTATCCAGGAATCTGAATAGAATTTTTTTTAAAGTCAAGTAATTATGCAGGTGTGTAACTTGTGCATATGAAGGAGTGAACTGAGGATTAGGTTCACCAAGCTATTTTTAAGAATGGGAAAAATGGGCATGTATAGAGTTAATTCAGAAAGCATTGATCTTGTGTAAAAATTGAACTATCTCTTCACCAAGATCAAGTTGGTCGCGGAGGAGCCGAGTGGTATAATATTTATCAAGCAATGCTTTTGTCTCCTACTATAGTATCAGTGAGTTATGAGATCTATACCGACCTCATACCATAGTGGTAATGCACAAGTTATTCAAGCTTCCCATCAAGCTCATATCCTACAGAAACTGAGCTATTCCATGCGGAGACCAATTATGCTTCGTTTGAGCCATCAAGTTCATGAAATGAAAAGGTAAGGTTTTCATCAACTACACGACTGAAGGAAATGAGAATCCGAGCCAGTTCGTAGATGGTCAGGTTAGATGGGTCACAAACTATCTAGGCTCCCTGAGTTTAGCAATGATGGTGAACCATCACAATAGGTAGCGAAGAGAAACTCGACACCAAAATGGCCTACTGCAAATAAGGACAGCTCGACATATGAGCTATCAAATGCCTGTAAATCAGGCGGTGGGGTTATGGCAAAGGACTCAATCCATCAAGCCAATGTACGATCTACTAGAGAGTGAGGCATTTCCAAATTATGACAGGAAAGTTAAGTGCTTCAGAAAAGAGAGAAAAAACTCTGGCGACTCAAGGTTATTAAAGGGATCCAACCTTTCATGTTTGAATCAAAAAATCAATCATGGCGAGTGAAGAAATTTTCTTAGCACCCTGAGCCCAATCATGAGTCAAGTCTGAATTCGAACCAAGAGTGTGGCCAACATGTGTTTGAAGGGCTTAAATGTCACACGGGACATTTTTGCGTAGAATCACTGTACTTTCCATGAAGGTATGTTTGGGTGCCAAGAACCTGACTTCGTCATTAGAATGGAATTTGGGTGAGAAACAAGTCAAAGGCCAATGTGTTTCAATAGGAGAGAAGACGAATGAGAGGATGAAAGATAGAGTTGCACTTGAGACAAATAGGTCAAGGAAGTTTGATTTCCCCACATCATCATATCATTCATAATTCATTAGGAATTTCTTCCATGAGTTTACTGAGCTGGCAATATTTAATTGCCAACTAAAACCCCTCACAATTCAAATGTAAAATAAAGGATAAAAATCAAGTGGGCCCTCCAAAATTTAAATGCTCAAGGTATTTAAAGGATGCAGAAAATATTAGAGAAAGGGACAAAATAATTTAAGTGATGATTTCTAGCAATGAATTAAATACATAATCCCTTAATGGCCAAGTAACCGTGGCAATCTAAAAATAGCTACCTACTCTTTAATGGTCATATCTTGAGCAATTCTCAATGAAATTGCACAAAATGGATACTCGTTGGAATCATGGATCCGATATCTATGAACAAAAGTAAGGAAAATGAAGAATTGATGTAGATTTTCTAGAGAATTTAACAGTAAATGAACATATTTTAGAATGGCAACTTAGTGGTGGTTGAAAGAGTAAATAATAGGCATGGGACATATTTTCTCCAATCATAGGATATGGGACAACATGAAGTAGAAGATAAATCCTAATCTAAGAAGAAATGTGTTTAATTGTTTTATCAAATTAATTAAATATTATACATTCATAGATTTTAATGAAACATATAACTCAAGTTGATTCAACTTGAGGTTAGATTGGGGTTAAGGATTATTCAAGTAGTTTTATAACTACTTAGAAAATAATGCCTATATAAGGCTACATTGTAATGATAAAGGGGTTCCTCTCTCATATTTCTCATTCCAAAACTCTTTTGGGGAGTTCTTCTATCCTATTGGATGTTGTTGGATTAGGCTGTTATAACTTTGTGTGGATAAAATTTTCCCTCAAAAGAATATAATGCTTTTTATGCTAATGTGTTAATAGTTCCATTTGTAAAATATGTTAATCTTATTGTAATTGAATTATTTATATTGGTGTTCCTTCATAGTATGCTTGATTCTAAGCTGATCATACTTTGTGTTGTATGTCAGAGTATGTGGTCTTCGTGCCATATCAATATGTTCTGAAGGATATGAAGACTTTTTGATTCCTAGATTCCATTCCCATTGTATGTAATTTTCCACATAGAAGTGTTCACCTATTTCTTATCCAACCAACCTTGTAAGGCAATATTGTAAGACCAACAAGGCTAGGTGTGTCCTTGATAATACAGATTTCTAGAACTTTTTGTCTCACATTTTCCCATCTTTCCTAACCCCTATGGGGTTTTTCTCTCTCTCCGTTCTCAATCTCACTTTATCTCTCAATTTTTCTTCCTTTTTGCACATTCCGGTTTAAAGCATCGAAAAATACAAAAAATAGCATCATACGAGGGAATTGTCCCTCTCAACAAGTAAAGGAAATTCCAACCAGTGAAAAGGGGAATTTCACTAACTATTTCTTATTTTTACATAATTTGAATGGGCATATTCAATGGCAAAAACTCCTACGAACAGTTTTTGGTGACTCCACCGGGGATCAAACTTCTATCAGGTTCATTCCCTCAATCCAGGAGACTTTCCAGGAATGAAGGAGAAATGAAAAACACCTATTGGTCCAAACCAATAAGTGATAGTGACAGTGATGGGGATGAAGATGGAGATCTCCTTATTCAAATTTTTAAATATCCAGTCAATCCAGAATAGGTTCAGTTTCTGCAGAACTTCTACAGAGGTATGAATCCAAAAATGATTTCACAAATGCTACTGCAACCTGTTGAAGATAGATAAGTAAGGAAAAAATTTCTATAATGTGCTAATGTTTCATATGCAAAAAGGAAAGCCACTATTTCACCTATGTCATCTCCAAAAAATAAACTAACAATACAAGAAAGGAAAAATAGATTGGAACAAATTACTATTCACCAAAATAAGATCACATTTATTTTTGGTCGACTAGCACAATTTTTCCTCCTTTAGTGTTTCAATATGAATTTTCATATATTTCAAGTACTTAAGGTCGCTTGAAAACATTTCTATCAAATACGAAATTTCGTCCCCTTTCCAAAAATATAAAGAAGTTGTTCTAACTCCTCATATTTTGCAAATTATGGGCCGGCGGGCCTTGGAAGGATTTTTTTAACCAAAGCGGGCCAGCGGGCTTGGGGAAGACTTTTTGCCAAAGGCAGATTGCAGACTGTCAGGGATCAGGAGATATGTTGGAATTTTAGACTTTTCACAAAAGGTACGAGTTACAATTGTGGGTCCACAAGCCTGGGGATGATTTCTTTTGCTAAGTAAATATGTGGGGCTGCAGAGGAAATTTTGCCTAAGTGTAAATTCAGTCTCCTGGATCTGCAAGGCACTTTGTAACTTTGCAAACTTTTCACTAAGGGTGAAATTTAAAATTACATGCCCTCGAGCCCTTTGAGGATCTTTACACCAAATGATGAAAAAATTCCTAAGGCCCGCAGAGTGACATGTCACCATCTTTCAAGTCAAAGCGGGAAGGCGGGTCATTGGAGGAACTTTGGAATTTTTGGCTTTTGGTTTGAAAAGGTGTAAAGAATAAAAGTAAGCCACACCTCCACAGATGCCTAGAGAAGCCACGTGTCAAGCCTTTGTCAGCTGCGGTGAAGCGGGTCGTTTGGGAAACTTTCGAAATTTTACAACTTTTGTAAATGGTGCAGTTTGAAAGTGTGGGCCCATGAGGCCAAGGAGATTTGTTCGCCAAATGAAAAATGTGAAGTTGCGGGCTTGTGGGCTTACAGGCATGAGGGAGAATTTCACACTTTTACAATTTCTGTGTAAAAGGAAAAATTTAGATTTTGGGCCCACGGAGGTTTTTCGTTTAAAGTGATTTTCAAGCCTATGGGGCTGTGGGAGGTTTTTTATAATTTTGCATTTTTTCTCAAAAGGCACAAAAGTAAATTTCGGGCCGGTGGATCCATTTTGCAAAAATCATTTTTATCCATTTTTGTACAGATTTGATTTAAATTTTCAAATGGGCATATCTTTCGATCCAGTGCTCTAAATTCAACAAGTTTTCTACCATTAGAAATATCTCGACCTCCTCTACACCATAGAGGCATAAAATATTATTTTCAGCAAGCTTTGGTGGGTAAAAATAGGAAAACATTTTTCTTGCCATTAATGCATGATCTGATTGCTTCAACAACTAGATTAGATTTGATTTGTTCTGCCTTTCTTCCTTCTTCAACATGCTAAAGACATCAGGAACCAGAATTGACAGATTGTAGGTGTATTTAAATGAACATTGATGGTTGGTGGTTGATCTTGTAGAAAAATATCCATTTTTCCTTCTTTATCTATGTTTTTTATCATGCTATATATTGTAAACACTTCTCATTTTGAGAAGGGAGAGACATTTGGGTGTGGGGAAACTCTGTCGAAATTTTTTCCTGACTCCATTTGAGTTGTAAGCCTTCTCCTACGATTGGAAAGAGGATTTTATGCCTATGATCATAAATGTAATGGTCTTTGCACCTTCTAGAGAAATAAACTAATGATTTTTGGGTGTTCTTCAACCCTTTCTCGTGTTTTATTATTTCTTCGTGTCTCTTCTTTTCAAATCTATTTTCTGTGTATGCATTTCACGTTTACAGGTGCAGGGTGTTGTGTTTCATGGAGTTTTAATGGTAGATTAGGATATGGGGTTTGTGTCACTTCTGCCTGGCCTCCCTCCTTTCCTTTTCCCCTTGTTTCATCCTCCCTTAGTAGAGTATCTTGTCTCTTTCCTTTTCTAGTGTATAACCACTTTAGTGTAGGCTCTCTTTCACTCTCTCTTTCTCTCTAGTTCCTTGGAATGGTAATATTATGATAGACTAGCTTTTAGTGCATTAGAGTAGATTGTGGAAGGTAGTTTAGGAACAAGAACCAACTTTCTCTAGAGGTCCATCTTAGGTTTTTAGGTCCCACAACTTAAGAGATGATCCAATGTTATGCACATCACACCAAATGCCCCACATAAAACCTAGCCATTTAGGGGTGTTGTGATTTTGCACTAACAGTTTTGCCATGCCCGGCGAGACATTGGAGTTATATATTTCTCTTCTTTCTAAGTATGTTTCATTATCAAACAACAAATCTTAAGCCACCATGCTACCACACTAACATTTCTGACACACTCGGTTGGACAGGTTTGAAGCACCTTACCACTTCATTTCATCAAGTTGATGTGCTCTTGGTGAATATTTCAGCGTTTAGAGGCACATGGAAAGCACATCTGACGACTCCATTTGGTCAACAACCCATTCTTTGAGTTGCAGACTTTCCTTCCATTCATTTCCACCCATTCTTCATTCCACATCTTTCATTTTCTTTCATTCCATGAAGTTGTGCGATCATGACTTCATTTCCATTTCAGAATTCACACTTGTAACAGTACAATCCACCTCTAATGTATTTCACTACTCCTCCAGATCAACATTATGATCAGATCTAGAATAACCATGCTTACCCATATGAGCATTGTCAAAATGTACTGCCCACTTCCCCTTGACACCTTTTGATACTAATCATGTTACCACTGATTATATTATAGTCTTGATTGTGGACCTTATTATAGTATGATGATAGATGTAGATCATGGATTACTGTTGACTTGATTCAGTTATGATGCATGATGATTATTAGAGGCATTTTGGATATTGATGATGGTGTGTTGTTTGACCTAGAAATGGAAATTATTAGATGATGATATAATTGTTGAGTAAAATTACAAATGATATTACTAGATTACTTGATGTTGTTGTGATTCATATATCTAGAAGATTTTAGAAATTATATTTATATTATTTTAGATGTTCTGATATGGCCACGAGGCCAAAGGAGGTATTTGTGTTTTGTACGTTAAATGATCAAAACAAATATCGAGTGATTGGAGACCAACCACATTAGAATTCTAGATGAATTCAACAAGGTCACCATGGCAAATAGTATTTGTTTGTGCATGTTTGTGTGTGTGTTAGGGATTCCCATGGGGGGGATCACCTTTAAATGTGACCAAGGGGTTTTTTTATGTATTTATTTTATTTTGGTCCCTTTTGTTTATGTTTGCATGTGTTTATTTTTGTGGTGCTTTTACCCCTTTCATTAATTATTAAATGGTGTGTAAATATTGTGAGTAGTCATATTGTTAAAATAAATAAGTCAAATATGTCATAAGAGAGTAATTAATAGAGTTGTTGGCCATGAATTAAAGTGTTGCAAGAGATGTGTAAGTTAACTTTTAGTGTGAAACACTCCACCTTCTTAGAAATTCGAATTTGACCTTGGAGGCTGATTTTGGAGGCTTGTGGGACAAGTTAAACTTGTCCCATACCTCTTAAATTTAATTACCAACCATACCTACAGTTGGAGAGTTAAGACTAGACTTTTATAATGCCTTTTGAGAAGGTAAATCACAGGTTTTTATTGCACTTTTCTTACATGATTTAATTTCAGTCCTTTGGGGTGTGGGTTGGTTTTGAGTGCGTAAGTAAACTATCATATTTTTCACCCACCTAATTATTATGCACTGGAGAATGAAGTTGACTTTTAGGTTGGGGTTGAATATGTGTGACATGGCATCCTACGTGGATCTGCCTCATCCTCTTCCCTTCCCTCTTCTATAAAATTTGAATGGCTTGCCTTGTTTTGGGGTTTCTTCACTTTGGAGAATTCATTCTTGGGCGAATTCCTTGTTGTTTTGGGAGCTCTTACTTGAAGGAGTGTTTGGAGGATTGTTGCATGCTTGTGCTTGGCTGATTTGAATTTCTTGCATTGAGTTAAACGTGTTGTTTTGGAACTTGGCACTACAACAAGCAAGCACTTTTTACTACAATTATTCCACAAATTTTACACAATTTGACATAATTGTAGAATATTTGTGGCATCACTATGATCATTTAGTTATTGATTTTTAATTATTGTGGATTTTCCATAGTAAATTTATATTTTAAAAAATTTGTAGATAACCCACATCTCCAAACCTTCATTATGAAAATTCCACATTTTTTAAAGAAAAAATATTAAAATTTATTATAAATATTATCCACCATAATTACATCTGTGACATATGTTTTTATGAACATTGATATAAAATCATAATATTGTGGAAACACCACATTAAATAGTATATATTTTATTTAAAGTTTTACATATATAAATAGGTTAATATATAGTGTGGAAATGCCACATTACACCAAATATATGTTTATTATAACATACTTTAAGAAGATTATGATAACATAAATATTAGTTATTATACATGTATTTATTATATATTCTAAGAAGACTAATGTAAAACTATTTTAATGTGAAAAATTAACATTATTTCCAAAAAAAATTGGTAATTTTAAGAAAATTGATATGAAATTAAGATGGCATGGACATGTTACATTAACCAAATGATATATTTATTATTATATATATTTTTAAGTACTAATAAAAAAATACTATGGAAATACCACATTAACCAAAATATAGAAAAAATGTGTAAAATTTATTATAATTATTACCTATTGTATTTACATTTATAACATATTTAAACTAAACTAATTTAAAATTATAATTGTGTGGAACTATTATATTACTATAAGGTTTTTGGTATATTTTGAGAATACTAATATAAATTCGGAATAAGTGGAACTTCCACATTAACCTTTTTATATATAATATGTTATTAGTTTATTTCTTAGAATAAATTATTTTTATTAAGTTGTTTATTATGATATATTTTAAAAATATTAATTTATGAATTTATAATAGTGTGAGAATTCCACATTGAATAGGATGGAAATATCACATTATCTAAACTTTATTATTTGTACATATTAAAAAATAAAAATACAAAACTACAATATTATAGAAACAACACATTAGACAAGATACATATTTATATCATTTGAATTTATTGAAATATTATATAATTATAGATAATAAAAAATATCCAATTTGGTGAGAATTGAACTCTTAAAAGCTTTGAAGTAAATATATTTACTAATTAGAACATCACATTGTTTTAGCATGTGAAAAATAAAAGGAACGCGCATCTAGGAGACCATTCCCTTGTAATAAATATTTGTATATATTATTTAAAAGTTAACTCCAACATGTAAAACTTCATAAGCCTGAACCACTATCCCCACTTTCTCGTGGTTCCAAATAGGGATAACTGAATAAAATGTTGTCGAATTTATTTCATGCATGCCAATATGTTCCTAATATAAATTTAAGGACCTGCAAATACATGAGTATAGGTAGGTTTTAATTAGGAAAGGAATAAATCATTGATTTTAGTGATAATGTAGCATTCCTGTGACAAAAGTATCTACAAAATCTTTAAAAAGAGCATATTGAATTTACATTTTATGTTGAAAAGAGCATTTAAATTTATAATGTTTGTGCACGCACATTACATTGGACTAAGATATACATTATTTCTTGTGTGTAGTCTTCAAGAAACATGTAGAGTTCATGGTAATCTAAATTAGATCAAATTCAGTATAATTAACAATCTTTCGACAACAAAGACTTGATGCTAGTAGATTAACCAAGAAAAATAGTAAACATACTATTTAAAGTGAATCATGATATGTATTTATATCATCTTTTACATATTCTCAACATGCATATGAGAATGATTGAGTATAGTAAGAGTCGTTAATTATTATTGTATCAATCCACAAATTACTAATAGATAAGATTGATGGATTGTCTTAAAATATATCAATAATTTTTTTATATAAAAAATAATTAAAAATACATAAATCTACTAAAATTAAACTATTTCAAAACTAATGGATACTTAATAGACATTTTAAAATATACATAGTTCTATATTAATACTTCTAATTAATTGTATTAGGCATACTTTAGAACCGTAACTTCTACATGCTTGTAATTTATAAATGACTAGTTTTTCTATGTTTTAATATTTCCAATATTGGCTTCTATTATTTATAATAAACTTCTTCATCACATGAAATTAATTATTGAAAGGAAAATTTTTACTCTAGTTATTTTCCCTAATTCATATGTGATTGTAATAAGCCACGTGTGATATTAGTGTTTTAGAAAGATTTTTGAGACCTACATGTTCAGAAAAAGATGGAAAATTCATGACCATGCACTGGTGGAATCCTTATTACACAGATCAAAGTGAGATAAATCTCATCCGCCTATTAAAATTAAATCCAATGGTGAGAAATTAAAGAACTTTACACCGTTAACAGATTTCCTACAGTAGCCTTGTTATAATAATAGAATCTTATCAAAACACATGCAATTTTTTATTTTTTCAAAAGAAATAATAGCTCTATCTACCTAAAATGAGGAAGGTGATAATCGGGAGAAGCAAATCTATAACACGGTACAGGGATCTCATTAAAGGATTCTCAAAAGTGCTCCGCCTGGGTATATGAAATCTCAATTTTTTTGGAGATTCCCAACAGATTCTAAAGCAAGTGAGCACTTATTTTTCACACAGAAAATGTTGCTCTCATATTTTAGCTCATAACAAGTTGTTTGTTTGGTAATGTTTAGGTTATAAGGTCATGAAAAGTAAGAGTGGGTAAAATCTCGAAGTGTTTGGAAGAATTCGAGGAGGTAACCGGGGATTTGGATAAAGTTGTAATGCTACTTCTGCCCTGGTTTGACAACAGAACCGCACATGGGGTTATCTTTTCTCAGTATCTACTGTGATAGTAAATTCAAGAGTCATATGTGTTACATAAGAGGTTATCATCACCTGTTTTACAGACATGCAGAGGTGAACCTGGGGCATGCCTCTTTACCTCACTGCCCGCATGAAGACTGCGATGTTGGGCTCGTTGTTGATGACTATGAGAGATTCCTGTCATCTAAATGGATTGAGATTTTCAAAAGGCTTCTAGATGTTCCTGAGGCCGATAGGGTCTACTTTCCATATCCTGATTGTTGTAAAACGATGAGTAAAACAACACAAGAAACATAAACAAAAACATAATGATGATGTCACAAGTGTGAGAGATCATTCAATGAGATCCCTATACTACGCACAACAGATCTGTTTCTTTTTAGCTTGCATGCTTTCATCCTAGATTTCCATATCATCGACCATGCATATGAGTTTTCTTGTTAAGGCCTTGGCTTGGGCTCCGTATTTAAGTGACTAAAACATATATCCTGGTACGGTGTTGCTAGGTGAGGTGAGGGAAATACAGTATAATCTGAATGAGATAATGGTAATTGTGTTGGATGCCCCATTTGGTTTAGTCAATTTCTCAAACTCTGGTGCATTCAAGACTATCTGTTTGAAGGAACTTTTTAAATTACATTACCATGTGTAAGGCCACGGCCAAGAGATGTATGAATTTTTCGATCTAGTTTTATTTTAATTCTGCTCTCTATTATTTATTTGTCTATTACCAGCATTAGGCTCTAGTACTAGTCGTATCAAAGCATTTTTTTAATCACTCATACTTTTGATTTTAAACTAATTTTAATTTATTTTTATACAATCAAATTCTAAAAATTATTGTGAGAAATAAAGATTCATGAATTTCTATTAATCTTTCTTCCCTTTCATATAAAATAAGGAACTTACAGAAATTAAAGGATCTAAACTAGTTCACATAATAACAATTCAATATAAATATTAGGAAACCAAAATATATATAATGGAAATAAAAAATCTTACGGAACCATAGTAACTTCTCCCACAAACCACAATTTGTATTGAAAATTAGTATTTATAATTTAAATGAAATTTGTTTTATATAAATTTATGAATTTAATGATATATAATAGTTATTTTTTTAAAACTACAAGGTTCAAAATAAGGATATATCCTTAAAACTATTTATTTATTTAAAATAGTTATTTATTCAAATCTATTATAAAAAAGTTTTATTTATTTAAATATATATTTAATAAAATAATATATTTTATGTTTGCAATTTTCAGTAATATATTTTTTTAATAATATATATTAATGAAAAATATTATTTTTATAAAAAATATTCACATTTAATAATAAAATTATATTTATGTCTTCCAAATGTAGACAATCCACATAAAGAATTATCTAAATAAATGTCAAATCGGTTGTTAATAATAACATTTCTACATTTTTAAAAAAGATAATTTCACAATTAATTATTGTGGCAATCAAATTGTAGCTTCCACCTACAATTTTTATGTGGTAATGACAATTGTAGAAATAAATTGTTGAAATCACCACAATATAATAATGATGAGAGTTACAAAACTCTAAATTGTGGAAGTTTTGCAAAGATGTAATATATAGATAAACTACATTTTTTGTGAAGATTGTGGAATACTAACAAATACAAGAATTGTAGAAATGTTACAAAAGTTAAGAAATGTGGATAATATACAGTTAAAAAAATAGAGATTAACTATAAATTTTATAAATTGTGGACTATCTATGGAATAAATAATTGTGGAAAAACTACAATAATATATCAAAATGTGGATTAGCTATAATTCCAATTCCACAAATTAAATTTTTGGAATTCCATGTAACCACAAAAATATTGGTGTAAAATTGTAGCAAAAGACCATATTTGTTGTAGTGTGGAACAACTCCATCATGGAGAGCTAAGAGCTTGGCTCTTGAAATGCTTCTCTTTTGTTTATGAAATTGTTAATGTGTGAATGTTTTTTCTTGTTTGTGTTCTGTTGGGTAGATGGCCTAGGAATGGTGTAGGAGATGACTATGGGGTTATTTTGTGGGAGGCAAAAGTGTGTTCAGGGAGGTATAAGAGTGGAGGGAGTTGGGATTTTTGTTCCACCTTACAAAGAAATAGCTTGCATTTCTTTACTCATTATGGGGTGCCATAAGAGGTTGGGGAGACATAAGGAAATGTGAGGAATAAGGGGTACTTGGGGGAGGCATAAGGGCATTTCAGGGATTTGAAATGATATATATATATATATATATATATTGGTGGTTTGTTCCCAGGTGGAGATACCCATTTACCTTTGGGAGGCATAAGCAGCATCCCCCATAGTTTCTTTCTCCTTTTGCTTTCTTGATGAATCCTCAGTAATATTTTCATGCTTTAATGTAGTTGTAAACTACATTCTATTTTGGACTGTGTTTTATTGTGAAAATGTTACTTATGTGTTTGTGGAAGCCTGTTGTTGCCATGAGTTGGATCACATCTTTTATTGCATTATGGTTGGGGCTCACAGGCCAATGAAGAAGGATGACTTCTCCTCTTAATTGGATGTCTTGGTTGGGTGGAGAGCATTTCCTTTCCCATACTCTTGTTGTGATTACCATTTGGAAGAATGACAAATATGTACGTTGTTGTTCTGGAGCAAAAAAAAAGGAGATAGTTTGACAGTCCCCTGTTGAAATAAAATTTATTCTAACCTTTCCCACTTGAGGTGGAGGAACTTGTAAATGTTTTGTAATAGAAAGATGTTTTATTGTTAATGAAATTTGTAAAGTGAAATGTAAAAGAAAAAAACTCTGTTTTCAGCCTTTGAAAGAATGTGAAAGAATTGTATTCTATATGATGAATTCGAAGAATGAAAGAAAGGTTGTAAAGTTGTATTTTAGAATCAATAAAGTATCACATTACTTTTCTCAATTTGTGTTGTTGTTTTAAGATTGAACATCTAAATGTGAATTGAAATCTTTGTTCGAAAGAAAAAAATGCGTATGAAGGAAAATGCATAACTCTATCTTTTGAAATGTGTAAAGTTGGAAATCAAAATTGTATTTTGGTTTTTGAATAGTTAGAATTGAATCAACTAAATGTATTAGATTGGAATTGGAAGGAATTCCATGACTTGGATGATGAAAAATAATAAATAGACCCTTTCAAACTTGATCTCTGTTTTGTTTCTCAACTGGCAAATACTTTACCTAAAATGCATAGTTCAAACCTATAACAATGAAATAATAGATTAAATGATTAAATTGAAGTATTGTGTCCTAAATGAATTCAATTAGACTATAACACTTAAGGAGAAATCCTTCAAAACCTTGCAAAGTCGGGGTCAACCCTCTTACAATCATTTTTCTGTTAAGAAATGTAAATGTTCAAATTGCAAATCAATCAGACAAATTGAATCTTGAAATCCTTCTTAAATCCATCTAAGAACAATTCTCCATGTCTATTTGACATGTTGAGAGAGGAAGAAGATCAAATTGAACAAATCTTATAAGTTAAAATTTACCAGTTCATATTGTAAAAGCTTGCAGATCGTTTTCTTGAAATTGACCCCTTAAACTTTACCAAAATAAAAAATTAATGATCCCTGAGTAAAGAGGATGTCGAGATCTTTCCATAAATTCCTCGTTTTCCCAAACCTGAGCTCTCTATCAAAAGTTATGGCCTCCTCAAGTTTTTCTTCCTTGGTGTAACAAAAATATTAAAAAAAATGGATAAATTTTTTTTTCTTGGCGGGCCCGAATTTTTCGCTTAGCACTTAGGAAAAATTTTGGAAATTTTTTTCTAATTTTCCCTACCACCCTACCTACCTATAGCCAATTAGAGGTTGCCATGTGGCACCACGAGGTGTCAACGGAGGGGAGGACCCGTTTTTAAGCTCAATGCTTCAGATATTTTTTGGGAAAATTTTCTAAATTGTTTTGGCCACCTCACCAACCCATAGCCAATCAAAGATTACCATGTTGCACAACCAGGCATTGGTAGAGGGGAAAATCTCTCTTTTAACTTATCACTTAAGGAAAATTTTAGAAAAAATTTCTCGTCGCCCCATCGGGCCGCAACTAATCAGGGATGCCATGTGGCATCATGAGGCATTGACGGAGGAGCGGGTCCCTTTTTGCCTTTTTTTGTTTCAAAAAATTTTGGGAAAATTTTCTAAATATTCCCCACTGCCCGCCGGCCCATAGCTAATCAGGAGCCACCACGTGGCATCGCGAGGTGTCAACGGAGGCACGGGTGAATGCTACCCTCTTAACCCTTCGGCGTATTAAACTAATTTTCTCTCCACTGCCTGCCTTCCACGCGTTGACTTAGGAGATGCCACGTGTCCCTTGAAGACTTTCGTGAGCATGGGAAAAAAAGTTGGCTTTTTGCCCCACATGGGATGATTTTTAAAAATGTCTCCTGCCGCTTTGCTCTCCCCACGCTGGCTTTGGAGGCACCACGTGTCTCTTATAGTCATGTAGACCCGCGGGCGCAAAGTTAGTTTTTTTTCCCCACACGGGAAATTTTCCAAAAGTATCCCTACAGCCCGCAAACCTACCCTTGTGGCAAATTTTCACCTTTGGGCACGCAGGCCCGCTTTTGGTGAAATTTTTCACCCCAAGGCCCGCTAGCCCATAACTCGAAAAATATGAGGAGTTAAGAGGAATTATTTATATCAATGGAAAGGTGAGGAAATTTCCTATCCAATGGAAATAATTTAGGAAATTTTTGAATGTGTTAAGTTTGAGAAAAATCAAGTTGAACCTTGAATCCTGTTAGAGAGTGGGTATGGTGAGGAACTACCCTCTGAACCTTATTGAACCCTCAAACCCTAAATTTTGGACCTTATGGCCTCTAATAATTGTTAATAAAAGAAAAGTATGTTCTAGTAGTTTAGAATTATCTAGGAACTTGTTAGTGACAAATGTTGCCTTGTAACCTAGTTGTAGTCTCTTTTAAACAAAAGAAATTATTCCATAATTTTCCTAACTAGTCCTAGGTTGTTCTTGGGTCTCAAGTGGGTTGTTTTAGTGGGCATTACACAAAACTAGTCTAGCTATGGAGCTTATCAGGAACAAGGGTATGCATACAATAACAACAGTCAAATGGAAAATGTTGATCTGCTAGCGAAGATTCAAAAAATGGAGGTTGGCATAGTTCAATCAAGGTCTACAATACAAATGAAGGCATTCAGAATTAGTTGCATTGCACCTTGTCCATAGGAAGGCCTTTTTCCAAGACATTACAACCCTCATGAGAAGCTTGACTTCATGGTTGAAATGTTGCCCCAACTTGCACATTGGACTGAGTATATTGAGGCATATGAGAAAAGTGTGAGACAACCTTGTCAATGGGTAGGTCAATCATCAGCTCCTTGTGCTCCTTTTTCTCCATCCCATGCTTTATCATTTTAGCATGGTCAAGATTCAAGACCATTGTTTGCTACCTAAAATGTTGATTTCCCTTCCCCATTTCCTAATCTTCCATCTCATCTCAATTCCTCTTCCCTTTTTCCTTCCAATCAGTCATTCCCTCGAAACAAACAAGAAGTTCCACTTCCCTCTCCACCAAAAACAACAACAAAACTGGTTGAATCCCAACCTACCCCTCCTCTTGCATCCCCAAATCCATGTTGGGAAGATGAAAATCAGACAACCAGCCAAGGGCAGCAACAAGAAGAGCCAAAAAAAGAAAAAAATATTAGAATTTTGGTGAGCTTGGCTCTCAAATTTGGGATTACAAAGATCCCCTTGATGGTTAAGCCAATAGAGGAGGTCAAGGTTGAAGAGCTAGTGGTGGCTAAGGCTGAGTTTGCAGCAGAAGAAGAACAATAAAAAGAAGGAGAAGATCAACAATCAATTTTATCTAGATGGAGTGCCTATGTTGGCACTTTATTTGAAGAAAATTTTGATCCAATTCAAGCTGTAGAATCAGTCACCAAGGAATAAGAACAATCAGCTCCAAGTCCTTTTGAAGAGGAGAAACTGGAAGATATCAAATTAGAGTTGAAGCCACTTGATGAATAAAGCATTGTTGAATTTTTTTTGTTTTCATTTGAAGGGCCTTATTTGATTGATGAATCCATAATGGAGAAGAACTATACAGTTTAAGATGCTTCAAGTAGAGAGAAGGCCATAGAAGAACCTTCAGTTCTTCCTCCCACTTCATCCCCTTCAGACTCTAATGTTGAAGAAGAGTTTGAGATTTCAAACTTCATGTTTAAAGATGAGCGGAACCATGGAGGAGGTTGAGCACATGCAATAGGACAACAAGGAGGAAGATTATCTATCTGACTTGGAGGACTACTTTGATAGAGAGGAGCCCATGGAGATCACATCATTTTCTCCTCCATCATCCACCTTCCAAGCATATGAGCCTGTTTCAATGAAGGAGAGCCTTCAAGGACAATAGCCTGCACTTCATAACAACCCTCTAGAACCAAGGTTGGAAGTTATGAATGTTCCATGTTCTTCACAGAAGAAGGAAGGAAAAGAGCAGGAGGATTTCATCATCCCTCTCACATCATCCATCAAGTTGGATCTACACGGAGACTCCATTTTTGGAGTTAAATTTCGGAACAGTGGTCACATCCATCAAACTAGACCTTTCCCAATCATATACTTGGCTTCATTAGAGCCAAGGGAGAAGCCAAAACCAGTCATTCTTACTTCTAAGCATGAAGGAGATCCTCAAAGTTCCAAGGATCACCAACAATACCTCTTGGAACCAAGTGAGCAACATATTGAAGAGGTATTTATTTTGTTTCAAGTTTTTACCTTGATGGAGGGAGTGGAGAAACAATTTGTAGTTAGCCTTCCACTCCTAATCTAAGTTATATTCAATGTAAAATTAATTGCATGGCTGCCAATTATAAGGAAGGGCAGTGATTTCTCATCACCAGTAGCAGGTTTTGTTAAAAATTTCTCATCTCTCTAGTTAGAGTAGAGTAGGTAGGTTTGATTTCAGCATAAGAAGTGCTTGTGCACACTCTACATATCCTACTTGGGGTATGTATGATTTCAAGTTATATACATAGTTTTACGGTGGTGTTTTTTTTCTCATGCATAGTGCATTGAAAATGGCATTTGGTTAGATCAGCTCTAGTTTCAGTGGTTTCCAAGTGGCTCAAGAATCAGATTTTCAAAGTTCAGATCAAATTTGTGTTTACAAGGTAGAATCCATTCACAATGGATGCTTTTAGGCCACTGATCATATCATCTCGCAGGCAGATGTCCCCATGAATCACCAAATTATTGACCAAAATAAGCTCACACTTATTTTTGGTCAACTAGCTCCATTTTCCCTCCTTTAGTGAGTCAATCTAAATTTTCATATATTTCAAGTACTTAAGGAACCGTGAAAATATTTCCTTCAGATAGGAAATGTCTTCCCTTTTTTGGAAATATAAAGAAGTCCTTCTAACTCCTCATATTATGCACATTATGGGTCAGTGGGCCTTGGAAGAATTTTTTTGTCAAAGCGGGTGTGGGCCTAGGAAGACTTTTCACCAAAGGTAGATTGCAGACTGGTAGGCCTCGAGAGATATGTTGGCATTTTGCACTTTTCGCAAAAGGTACAAGTTACAATTGTAGTTCTGAAAGTCCAGGGATGATTTCTTTTGCGAAGTGAATATGTGACGCCACAGAGGAAATTTTTCCCAAGTGTAAATTCAGGTTGGCGGGTTTGCAGGGCACTTTGGCACTTTGTAAAATTTTTGATAAGGGTGCAGTTTATAATTACAGGCCCATGATCCTGCAGATGATATTTGTGCCAAATGAAGGAAAATGCCTAAGGCCCCGTAAAGGGACATGTGGCCATGTTTCAAGTCAAAGTGGGAAGGTGGGTCATCAGAGGAACTTTAGAATTGTTGGTTTTTTATTTGAAAAGGCATAAAGTATAGAAGTAAGCCACACCTCCGCCGATGCCCATAGAAGCCACATGTCAAGCCTTTGTCAGCTGTAGGGAAGTGCGTTGTCAAGGAAACTTTAGAAATTTTGTAACTTTTACAAATGGCATAGTTTGTAAGTACAGGCCCATGAGCCCGAGGAGATTTGTTCACCAAATGCAAAATGTGAAGTTATGGGCTTGCAGGCCTGAGGGATACTTTTGCACTTTTGCATTTTTTGTGTAAAAGGCACAATTTCAATTTTGGGCCCATGGAGGTTATTCGCCTAAAGTGTTTTTCGAGCTTGCGGGGCTGTGGGAGGTTTTTTTATAATTTTGTGTTTTTTCACAAAAAATGCCAAAGTGGATTTTAGGCCGACGGATTTGTTTTGCAAAACTCATTTTTCACCATTTTTGTATAGATTTGATTCAAATATTCAAATGGGCATATCTGTCGATCCAGTTCTTGAAATTCAACAAATTTGGTACCATTCGAAATATCTTGACCTCCTCTATGCCATAGAAGCATAAAATAGTATTTTCAGCGGTATTTGGTGGGTAAAAATAGGAAAACATATTTCCTATCATCAATGCATGATCTGATTGCTTTGAAAACTAGATCAGATTTCATTTGATTTGCCTTTCTTCCTTCTTCAACATGCCAAAGACATGGGGGACCATAATTGATAGATTTAAGGTCGATTTGTAAAAGCATTGATGGTTGGTAGTTGAGCTTGTAGGGAAAGATCCATTTTTACTTCTTTCTCTCTATTTTTTATTGTGTTATATATTGTAAACATTTCTCATTTTGAGAAGGGGGAGATGTTCTGGGTGTGGGGAAACTCTTTCAAAATTGTCTCCTAACTCCATTTAAGTTGTAAGCCTTCACCTATGCCTAGAAAATGGATTTTATGCCTTTGAGTAGAAATGTAATGGTCTGCGCACCTTCTTGAGCAATAGAATCATGTTTTTATGGTGGTCTTCAACCCTTTCTGGTGTTTTATTATTTCTTCATACCTCTTGTTAGAATTTGAGGATTCTAATAAATACGGATTTACTCAAATTACATATTATATAATGTTACAATCAATACTTAAATAAACATTACATCATAACATAAGTAAATAAAGAAATACTTACAGGAAATAAATACTAGAGGTGACACAATATTTATAGTGGAAACCCCAATAGGGTAAAAACCACTTTTAAAATAACCCTTTACTTAACAGAACTTATTTTACCTCTAGTAAAATCACTCCTCCTTAAAACCCTATTTACCAAGGGTAAAACCAAATCACTTGATTTGTACACTTTTGATATATTTCTCGAATATATCAAATGAGGACTTAAAGTCCTTTTTATATAAGGTGATCGGGTATGTCAGTTGACACATACACCAAGGTTTATAATATTTAATATTATAAATATAATTATTTCATGATATTAAATATTTAACCTAAAGTATATACCTAGGTTAGCATATTAAATAATAGAAATATAAATATTTCATATTATTTAATATTAAACTATATATTAGTGATGGACCCCTATACATTAAGGGTTGGCCAGATGAATTAATCATTATGTTCCAACACTCCCCCTTAATATTAAGTGGGATAACATAACATATGACAATAGATTACCTACCCGTTATACACTACAAGATTTACAATCCTTAAACCATAAAGGTATTTTTTAGACTAACATATTCACCCCCATTATCTGTTCTAAGTATCTTAATTTTATAATTTGAAGAGTTTATAATAAATGCTTTAAATTCCTTAAATTTCTCAAGTACATTAGATGTAGTATTTTTAAGAAAATATGACCAAATCATCCTGGTGAAATCATCAATGAATGTCACAATATATAAAGAACCATTTAATGAAGTTACTTCGAGATGTCCTCTAGCATCACTATGAATAAGTTCTAGTGGGGAAGAGGAACTCTCTTCAATATGTGAGTGAAAGGGTTTAAAACTTTGTTTTGAGCGTAAACACCCTTCACATGCATCATTGGAAGAAGACAACATAGGCAAACCTTTCACAAGATTATATCTAGCGATTTCATATGAACTTATATAATTAACATGTTCAAATCTTTCATATCATAGTTTTAAATTATTAAAACTTTGAGAAACAAAACATGATGTAGAATAGAAATCATCATAAATATAAAGACCATTTCTTTGAATTCCTTTAGTTATTATATTATCATTACTATCTTTGATACACCAAGTATCTTTCAAATTTCTAATAGCCAAACCATCATGAGTTAATTGAGAACATGATAAAAGGTTCTTTTTGAGCTTAGGATCAAATAAAACATTATTCAACACACCATTAACAAATTTTATTTTCCCTTTCTCTATTGCTTCTAAAGATGAGTTATTACCAAAATACATACGTTCATTGATTTTCACAACATCAAATAAAGAATTTGAAATACCATTCATATGATTTGATGTACTTGAATCTAGAATCCATTCATAATTAGAGGCATAATACAACACACCATATTTAAATTTAGGAATATCACTAGAGCTATCATTTTTTCTTAAATTGTATTTTGAAGAAATAATTTATTTTATATTTTTATGGATAGGTTTTCTTAGTTTTACAATCTTCCTTTTTATGTCTAAATTTACCAAATTTGTGACATTTACCACTAAAGCTAACACACAATTGATCAGAAAAGAAAAAAAATTCTTATCAACAAAAGAAGATTTAGATCTAAATTTTTGATCTGAAAAGGGCTTGCGAGGTTTGAACTTTGAATTCTAAGGAAGAAGTGCCTGAGAGGCATTCTTATTAGAGTCAAAATTCATCATCACTTTATATTCCTATACCAAAAGTGAACTCAAGGTATTTAAATCAGGAAGATTATTTTTGTTTTGATATTTAGAGTTCAAGATAGAAATAAAATTCCTAAATCTTTCATGCATATTTAAGTGAACAATAAAGTAGATTAATTTTTCACCAATTAAATCCCAACTGCATCCATTTAATTGTTCTTTAATATTTGTAATTTTATCTAAGAAATTCACTAATTTTTCATCTCCTTTCATAGGAGTTGTAAGCATTTCTAAAACTAATTTAATAATTTTGGATAAACACATACCTTCATGCATGGATTTTAGTTGTGTCCATAACTCTTTAGAATGTTTAATATTACCAATGTGTAGAAGGTGCTCATCATTCATGTTGGGACAAATCATGGTAAGAGCATTTGTATTTGTTGTGAGTATGTATTCATGTTATATACAGTTGCTTGAAGATCGGTGGGAGAAACCTCAGATTCAGAAACAATTGTCCAGAGTTTTCTTACCATAAGTTCTGAGTTGACCATGATCTTCCAAATGTTGTAGTTGGTTCCATTCAGGATTTAAGTTTTGTCAAGATAGAAATAATCGGATGTCATTGTTTTCATAAACCTGTAAAACACACCTCATTATAATATACAATGTACCACAAAGTTAGATACATATTTATAAATAAAAATTCGTCTGTCATGACGGTCATTTGACCGTCAAATTTAATGGATTCAAAACATGTTGTGTATTTCCAGAATATGAAATTTTAAAATTTATTCTTCTAAATAATATTATGGAGGTTATATTTTAATACATTATATTAACCTATTATAATTTATAATGTAAAAATATATTCACTTTTCAAAAAAGAGGTATATAGTTAATATAATATAAATAAAAAAACAACATATAGTCTATAAAAAATTATAAACTATATAGTATATATAATTTTTTTAAAAATAAATACATATAACCATTATTACGGGGCCCCTCATGAAAAAAAGATTTAAAACATTTACCAGGTCCTGTAATTTTAAATTTGACATAAACCTTAGAATTTATAGAGGAGACAACATTTTTCACACATCCAATGGAAAAAATTTAAATCCTATTTTGATGGATTTTTGTATCCTCCTTCATTTACCATTAACATATTAAAACTATAGAAAAAAAAAATATTTCAAATATTTTATCCTTACCTCTACACAAGTTTTCACAGAAGGTAAGAAGTTTCCAAATTTTCCACCTGTGAATTCAACTTGATTCTTCACAAAGTAAAACTTTTAGGTTGCACTTATTTTGAATACCCTTCAGAGTTAGTTTTAAAAACCTGTAAAAATTTAATAAATAAAATATAAAAATATTTGGTCTTAATTTATTTAATTTATCTTTCCTGGTTGGTTGAAAAAATCCGTACATATTAAATAAATAACATACAAAACATTTTCTCTTAATTTATTTAATTTACCTTTTTGGGTTGGTTGAAAAAATTTGACAATTAAATAATTAAAATACAAAACATTTGATCTATATTTATTTAATTTACCTTTCCGAGTTGGTTAAAAAAATGGTACAAATTAAATAAATAAAATACAAAAAAATTGATCTTAACTTATTTAATTTACCTTGCTCTGATACCATGTTAGTATATGAGGATTTTAATAAATACGTATTTAATCAACTTACATATTATACAATGTTACAATAAATATTGAAATAAGCATTACATCATAACATAAGTAAATAAAGAAATACTTACAAGAAATAAATAACATAGGTGACACAATATTTATAGTGGAAAACCCCAATAGGTTAAAAAACACTTTGAAAATAACCTTTTACTTAAGAGAACATATTTTACATCCAGTAAGATCACCTCGTCCTTAAAACCTTATTTACCAAGGGTAAAACTAAATCACTTGATTTGTACACCTTTGATATATTTCTTGAATGTATCAAATGAGGACCTAAAGTCCTTTTTATATAAGGTGGTCGGGTATGTCTCCCGACCAACCTTTTCAACCTAAAATGGTTAACACATACACTTAGGTTTATAATATTTAATATTATAAATATAATTATTTCATGATATTAAATATTTAACTTAAAGTATATACCTAGGTTAGCATATTAAATAATAGAAATAGAAATATTTCATATTATTAAATATTAACTTATATATTAGTGATGGAATCATATATATTAAGAGTTGGCCAGACCACTTAATCATTATGTTCCAACACCTCTCCCTTAAAAATTTGTTTTTTGTGGGTGTATTTCATGTTTGCAGCTGCAAGGTGTTGTGTTTCATGGAGTTTTAATGGTAGATTAGGATCTAAGGTTTGTGTCATTTTTCTGGCCTCCCTCATCTCTATTTTCCCCTATTTCATCCTCCCTCAGCAGAGTATCTCTCCTATTTCCTTTTCTGGTGTATCGCCGCTTTAGTGTAGGCTCTCTTTCACTCTCTTTTTTCTCTGGTTCCTTGAAATTTTCAGATTAGAATAGATTAGTTTTTCCTTCATATAGTAGATTGTGGTAGGTAATTTAGGAACAAGATCTAACTTTCTCTAGAGGTCCATCTCAGGTTTGCAAGTCCCACAACTTAAAAGATGGTTCAATGTTATGTAGATCATATCGAATGCTCCATACAAAACCAAGTCATTCAGGGATGTTGTGATTTTGCACTAAAAATTAATACGTGTGATAATTCAGTGATCAAATATTTGTGACATCCATATCAAGAAAGGGTTGCATAAGGTAGGAAGATGAAAATAATAACTATAGGTAATAAAAATTCCGTACTGCTGATGAGAGAAGTGCAAAGGCAATACACATAACAACAGGAACATGAGGAGGAAAAAGAAATTAAACAACAATCAGTCAATGAATATGAGACAATTTGTAATGAATAGGAGAATTACATTCAAACTCAATAATTTTCTCATGATGATTCTCCAAATTATAAGGTATTTATTCCTCCCAATGAATGTCTTCGTATTGCTCCACGTAGTGCATGCCAATTTTTATATTCCCTCAAATGATTTAGAAGGAAAATAGGTTGAGGCTTCATTTTGACCCGAAATAGAATTATTATAATATATGTCTTGCACCAGGGTTGAATGTTCTTGGTTTGAAAGGATTGATCCTATGTTGGTGGAAATTGAAGTTCATCATGAAAATAGGGACAAATCTTATTTTTCTCTTATGTTAGAAGACACTGAAACCCAAGTCACTGATGATAATCCTCTTGTTTCTAGTTCTTTCAATAACAAACAAGTGTCTGAACCTGAACGAAAGTGAGTTAACAAACTCAACAGTCCTCCTATTATATTTGCTAATGAAATCAGTACACCAGAGCCTTTTTGTAGTCCCTTGAAACAAATAGAAAATGGAAATACATATCTGGAATATTTTTTTCATAACTATGATTATGACAGTCATGTTTCAGCACATTCTTTGGGATGTAGGCGAGAGGAAGAAGATAATGTTTTTGATAAGTTTTTACCTAGTCTAACAGCCTTCAAGTTCCCTACCAATCATGAAGACAAATCAATAATGCAGCTTGTACTTAAGAGTCAAAAGTTTCTAGAATAAAAAATCAAAGGTGCTCAGTTTACGAAAGAAGCATGTATGTTTTTCAGGGACATGGTGGAAATTACATAGAATGAAAATGATAAATCATTTAGTACTCTTTTCCTAATTCCTCTTGAAATTAATTACGAATAAAATGCAATCAAATTACATGCTTCTAATGAGTTGTGTCATGATGATAGTTACAATCTTCACACAAATTTTATCAGCACTTCATTGAAACAAGAAGTCGGAGTTATAAGGATTGGATCCAGCTATCAAATTCCATTGGTGTGCAAACATCAATATGGAAGCAACGAAGGATCATATAGGATTTTGTATGGCATTATTCTTCCACCTCCCCATTGTCAGAAGAATAAATGTTGTAGGTATACATTCATCTTTCACAGAAACTAGATAATTTTAGTATGGAGTATTATTATGTGGATGGTATACTTGCTGGTGAGTCTTGACAACAATCCTTGATGAGATACCCACATATAATAATTGTGAAAAAGGAACACTGCAAGGTACCCAAAACCAGTAACAACAAATAAGAGAGAGAAATTTCACTGCAAATCCTTAATCTAAGAAACGTAACTCAAAAAAGGCATACAATACTGAAGATGTTTGGTGTGCATTGTGGATTGAATCCACTTTTTAATCACAAATCTCATAAAAAAACTGACATTGTGATATAACATAATATCTCCATACATGGATATTATCAATGAAGTGATGTATAAAGTGCTAAAAAATACCAAACATAATTTGATTAATGGCTACAATAGGTGTGCCACGATCCAATTGTAATGCCCCGTTTGGTAGTTACCCAGTTTCTTGGTGTAGTGACCCTTCCCTTGTTGGGCGTCAAACAACTGTGCGTAATTCCTTCGTGTCGTTGTTGACACTTCTTGTGTTGGCCTCTGCGATGACTGTTAATTTTTCCATATTCAATGGAATTTGCGTGTTCGAAGCCTGATAGACGGTTTGTATGGCAGGTTAGTATTTTAGGGTATGTTCCTTTTTAAAAAGAGATTCTTATATTTGTTTTTTTTCAAAGAGGGGGATTATAATGAATAGTCGATCTTTGTCGTCTATTACTAGTGTCGATCTGGACTGTTGACATTATTAATATTTTTATAGTTTTCCTAGGTTGCTGGTAAACCCCTTTTCGAAGGTTGATTGGGCTAATAACTTTCCTTGAAGCCATTTCCATCCTGATCCTATTCGTTGTCGAGCCAAGGACTTTAACCCATCGACAAGGGTTGATGAGTTCAGATGTTTGGTTTATTATCACTCGGGGTTCGGTTTTTGTTATGAGTTGGAATAGAACCCACTGTTAGTTGCAGAGAATTAAAAGACTGAGGTTTTTCGACTTGCTTTAGCCCAATGAATAAACCTGTTACTGAGTTACTGTTGGAGATGTTCTGGTGACTCTGGTAAATTTGGATTATATACACTCCTTTTTAAGTATCTGTTGTTGCGTATTTCTTTTGCATGGGATTATATTTTTAAAAATAAAATACCCAGAAGACATGGGTGTAGAATGATATATGTATTTATACACTAGTAAATCGAATCCTTAGATTTGAGTGTGTGGCTTCAGTTCGCATTATGTAATTTTTGTGTGGCATACACCCAATCGACATTGGTCTAAATGATAATCTTGGTGTATGAGTTATTTGTTTGCGTGGTTGATGTTGACTTGCCCTTGTGAAATAGTTGTTTAATGGCCATGTGCTTGGTCCATGATGCATTAAGAAGCAAAGTATTGGTGAGTGGCGCAGGTTGGAGGGGACTATTTTAAAATCAAATTTTATCTGCTTGTGCCTAAGGCCCTACTGTCCCTCACCCCCCTTCCTGCCATCTAGACCTGGTGCATGGCCATCCCCCACTGGCCTTACCTCTGCTAGCCGCCCCACCTTCTTTAATTCCTTTGATTTGCAAATTTCTTGCGCCCTGTGCTAACTGCTTTCTTTGACCTGTTCTGGCCGCGTGAGAAGGGAGGAGTGTTGTCGTTGGGATTTGGTATGAGTGGCATGAGAACCCCAGTTCAGTGGAGTCACAGGATTTTAGAAGCTCTTCTTTTGTTGTTCCTCTCCTTGCCATGGCCGCACAGGCTGTTTTTGCAACGATTTTCCTACTGATGGGTCGTGTTTAGAATGGGGCCGAATGTTTTGTTGTTAAATGCTTTTAATGGTTACAGCCGCCTGTTCCTTCCTCCCTGCTCGTTAATTTCAGAGTGAGTAAGTGTGACAGCTGCCGCCGGGCGATACCAGGGAGCCGTTGGTGTTGATCCTGCTGTTCTGGTTGCACGCGACCATAGTCGTGATCAGTTGTTGTAAAATCTTGCAGCTGTAGTAGAAGAACGAGATAAAGTTTTAGTTGAGCTGTCTTGCCTTTTCATTTTGGAAAGTCACTTCTAGCTAGGCTGCAGACACGTTTCAGTATAGTGGAAGCCTTCGTGAATGCCTCCAACAAGTAGGTTGCCAACTTTGTTGTTATTTGTTCAGCATCGACTACATCCTCAAATTCGGGATTCTCCTTCAAGGTGACAGATCACACCCACGGGCACAGGAGATCTATGTAATGTTGGAGAAAATGTCTTGGGAGATGAAGGTAGCCAGATATTTCTCAGATCCAGAGCATGCACTGAGTTTGTATCTCCAAAATCGATTTGTGACAGTGAGGCTGTTACCAACAGACCTGATGAAATTTATTTACAAAGATTCTCTATTGAGATCTTACTTGTTGTACGATGTAACTCATGGAAGAGAACCTCATAGAGGCTGATCTGTTTCATATCAGAATATTCATGAAACACAATTTTCTCTGCTATTATATGAGCTTCTTCAACGTGTCACCAAGTTGGCAGGCATAAAGTTTTTTGTTGGAATAATCACACCTTACAGGCTGCAGCTAAAACGTTTGCACCGAGTGTTTGATGCTTTCCTCAATTTGATGAAGGAAAAGGTTTATTGATTATCATGGTAGATAGCTACCAGATCCAGGAGCGTGATGTAATCAGTATATCTCGTGTCCGAGCTTCAAATCATGGGGTGGTTTGTAGCTGTTTTTCACCGCGTGAATGTGGCGCTAGCATGAGCTCGCAGAGCACTTTGGGTTAAGGGAAAGCAACGGCATTGAAACAATCATATGCATATGGAGATGGCATTTTAAACCAGGCATGTTAAACCTGCCCTTGTAATCTTCTGCTACCCTTTTTTTATGTCATGAATTGAATGTCATTTTATTTCTTTTATCTACTATGGCATTTAGAATGGGCTTCTACTTTTTCCTTGTGAATCGACCTTGATTGAAGGAAAGGAAGGACTGTTGGGAGTTGTTTGTTTTTCATACCCTGATAGCAACTGTGACACCCTGTATACATTCCTTTCTGCCTCGTTTTCTTTTCGAAATAAAAGAGTAACTACTATGTGATAGCAAAATAATGGTTGAAATTTTATACCGTGGGTGTTAGATCTTTAACTTGGGTGATTTCGTGCTTAATTCTTAAAATTCGGGTGACATTTAGAGATAATAGTGAACAATGGCCGTTGAGTTCGATTTCTAAACCAGTAGTAGCAGATATAAACTTGAGCCATGAATAACATTAGTGGATATTTGTAGATTTGTCGACTCATGGCCAGTTTTAGGCTAAATGTTTGTTTTTGTCTTGGTAAAAATCTTTTCTTGGGCTGAATCTGTGTGTAGACCTTGCATAGTGAGCATGATGTTTTCTTAGAGGCCTACGTGAGTGAAATATTGACTGCTCAATACAGATCCTGTGACGTGAGTCACTGTATCATAAGATAAAAGAGTTCAATCGAACTCTGTAGTAGCAGATGTTTTCTTTGGAGTGACTATGTGGATAGGTCGAGTAGTCAGTCGTGAAATAGATGGGTATGCCCAAACTATTCATATGTTGTTTTAGAGACGGAAGAGAAGGCTTAGTTCGTAGGAAGAGTATTTTGCTTGTATTCCTCCTTCGCTGACTATAAACCTTGTGATTGGTGACTCGAGTGGGTCACGGTAGAGGATCTTGTGTCATTTCACTTATATTTTCAACAGACTATCCCTTACTTGTTTAAAATTAAGTATCGAATGAAATGGGTTTCTATTAAATCCATTTTGTAGCTTAGCAAACCTTCAATAATTTAGGTAGGGACTTTCTGAGTAAGTGTTGACTGAGGCATGTATGAAAATAGAATGGTTACCTTGCTTTGAATTGGGTTAGACTTGTATGATAATGGAAAAGGTAGGAATCGACTCAGTTACATATTTTAGTGAGCTAAGTCCTTAACTCTTACAATGATCATACGAGTGGTGGATTACGGGTTTATTACTGATTATGTGATGTAAGATAATAACAACCTTTGGTGAAAAGACTTCTTCTTGATCCTTACCTGTGTAATCCAACTATAGTTGTTATATGTAATTTTAGTTGGATAGAATCTAATTTATTTAACTTCTTGATGAAAAATAATTAGGTTCGGTGAGAATTGCTTGGTATATTGAATCATCAGATTTAGTTATAGTGTTGTGAGTATTATATGTATGTTGGTTTATTCAGCCGAGTGAAGTTAACTTTAATCTTTGACTGATATGTGTTCATATATGGTTGGGGCCTATTTTTCTTCCTAAAACATGGATGTGTGTTAATGCAGTCTTGTTACCAAGCAATTTTGAATATGTTAAGTCATTTGACTGATCTTTATCCTTTTGGTTAATAATTTTAGAACGATGTTTGGGTATTAGATTTCAATCACGTAACCCATAGGATTACATGACTGAAATCTCAATACTCTCAGCCTGGTTGTCTTCACCAATAAGGTCTCACCTTGTTTGCCTTTGGAATATCTCTCTCATTTGAATATTGGGATTCCTCCTTGTTGGCTGGTATAAATCTCGTCATCTTGTGAAACATATTGATTAGTGGTTTGTGATTTGGTCCATTCTTGAGTTTAGAATTTTACTTTCATGATATTATAAAATGTTAGCTTACTGTTGCAATGGGTAGTCTTAACATGCTCAGTTCTAGCGAACTGACTCTAGTTAATATTTGTGTAGATGGATTATGCGAGTAGACTAGAAGAAAAGAGTGTAAAAGTTTCATCTGTACCATTATGAAGTTTCTTGTAAAAATGTCCAATGCATTGTAAATTGTGTATCATTGCTTGTAAAGAGAGTTTATATGACCTCTTTCCTGGAATTGTTCAGAGAATTACGTGAAGTAGTAGTTTTGTTTTTTATTTGTAATTTGGCTAGTAACTCTTCTTAGTGAAAAATGTTATTCAATCCTTTCACTGGCATAAACATTGTAAAACTTTGATCTTGAGAATTAAGTGTTAAATTAAATCTTTCTAAGACTTTGTATTGATGGGTTATATGTAAGTTTTAATGGGGTGGATTTTCCTTACAGAAGTTACCTAAAATTTTTATTCAAATAAATCTGTTGTAGAGGAGATCCACTTGAAAACAAACAATACCTTAAGTAATCAAGAGTGAGACTATCCTTGCAAAGTGAATTTTATATAACATGTTATCCCTAACTGAACTAGTAAACACTACTCTTTTGGTGAACGCTTAAAACAAGCTTAAAGGAAAGCAATGGTTAGTTTCTAATAAGATTTAACAAGTAAGAGAAGATTTTTTTTGAAACCACTCAATTTATCTCTAAGACTATTTAAAAGTAAGTAGCTTCCTCATGATAAGCTCTTTCGGTGAAGCCTAAGTAAGAGCGCTAATAATCACGTATAAAACCTCAAGCTTCAATTATACCTCAGTAAGAACTAATGACATCTTAAGGGTGAACGCATTTGACCTTCTTCCTTTAACTTTATCCAAGGTACCTTGTAATTTTCTCTTAAGTTTGTTGAACGTGAACCGATGTCGTCATAAGGGCATGAACGAGTTCTAGTAACGTAAGTGTGAGTAGATGGCCCTGTGGAATTAAATTACCATCTTTATCAAATAAATATATAAAACAAATAATTGTTATAAAGGAGAAGACTTTAAGTGAACTACTGTATAGTGTATAAGAACATAACTCAGTTGGTAAGATGTTTTATGCGAATCATATATTGAATCCTTCCGTCATGAGTTAAAGGGTATCTTATCAAAATAAATAACCACTAATCATTTCTGACTGTGGCTTGCCCTAGCTGTGAGAGTGTCTTGTGGTTGGGCTTCTATGTTATTCTGTCAAAAATAAAGAAAAAAGTATTTTATCCTTTTAGGTGTGAACGTTTCCGTGCTAACCTTGTGGTCATACCCATAACAAGTGGTTCCCAGAGTTGGTTGTAACTTTGTGACGACATGTTGTGTCGGGTTTTGTGTCGAAGTAAGTCAAAAAAAAAAATCCTGTCTTTTACTGTGTTGGTTTGTGTGTGAATTAATGGGTTCGTTACAATGACAGGTAAAGTTGTAATGGAGTGTGTTGTTTACTTTTATTCTTGATAATAAATTTGACATTCATTCGACTGATAAAATTGACTTATATTGAACTATCACTTAATTTTATTTTTTGAGAAGTTAATCCAAAAATAGTAATATCGGGACCATGTAATAATGTTTGAGTCTTTTATTACTTGAATAATTATTTTTGAAACTAACACAATCATGAAGTTAAATGGTTATATTTCCCGCAAATCAAATTCCAAATAGGTATGTTAAAAGTCAAATTTATGAACCTTGAAATTGATATCTATTAGTGTATTTCATATAAATACATTTATTATAATATATTTATTATATTTATTTTTAATTGTTACTTTTTTAGTATATCTATATTACACTTATATAGTCAAATAAGTATCTCGTGATTAATATTTATGATATGTATTTAAGATATTTATGGTAGTAATTTTTTTTATTTTCTAGAGTAATATGTGACATTATATTATTAAAAAATTAAATTTAAACATTATTTAATTCTTTACTAAATATTTATTTTTTGTAGTAAATAATATAATAATAATTTTTCCTATTTTAATATTTATTCTTTATATTTCAATATTTAAAAAGAAAATAAATAAAAGAAAAGAATGTTTATATTTTGATATGGGAGTCATTTTGAAAATTGACTCTTAGTGAATTATGTAAATAAAGGAATAATAGAGCATTCTTATACCTAAAGATAAGTGTTCTTTAAAAAGGTGACATGTTATGAAAGACACATATTCCTAAAATAAAATCTCTTCTATGAGTTACAAATCTAAAAAAAATTTGGAGGATAAAAATAACAATATTAAATGGAATGTCTTACTTCATTCTTAATTTTGATTGTGCCTCTAAAAGAAATATGATGAATATGATGATTTTTGGAAGTGGATATATAATAAAAAAATGTGTTGAATTTTCTTTTCTTTTAATATTCCTTAGCCTATATTGGAAGTTAGGGATTTATTTCAAAATCTGAAAACTATTATGGATACGAGTATTATTAATTTAATTAATTTTATCTTGAGAAATTTGAAAACTTGAACTCCATCACCTTCAGCATTTCTATAGAGAAACAAATGTGATGACATATTCTTTAGAAAATTATAGTGCTTCCATCTTAAAATATTATGATGACATGATAAAATAATGTATTCATTTTTCCTAACTTTTTGGAATTGATTCTAGATGATCAAGAAAAAAAATTGGAAAATATTTTCTTGCCAAGTTTTATTGGTCATTTGAAATGATGGAAAAATTTCACCTCAAACAAAATCTTTCGGAAGTAAATAACTGTGTGGTGGAATTGAACTCTACATGTTCATTCCATGTCTCCCCTCTCCTTGAAGATCACAATGTCATCATTATACCTCATTTCCTCAATTTTTTCTTTTGTCATTTGTCCTATTTCAACATGGCTACAACTGGTAAGAAGGGAAATTGAAAGAATTTTGTGTGTGTCTTAAATTATAAACATGAATTTAATGAGAAAGAGAGTTCTCAACAAATTAATTAAACAATGTGATCATGAAGGTCCGATAAAGAATGAATATATATAATCATTTTTAAACCCTTTGTCCATATTTGCCACAATTCATAAGGAATGTTATTGGAGAGGAGAATCTAGATATGGTTAAGAAAGATTGAAAATTTGGTGAAATATAGTCTCTCTTCATACTAAAGATTATTTCGAAGAATTATGATGAGAGAAATCACAAACTCATTTTTCTTTTGAATAACAAATTCCGCAAACACACATTTAAAGTTGTTCTCAACATTTGAGTAAGTAAGATGTGATCAAACTCCTCAATTATAAATAACAAAGAGAATATAATGTTACATCTATTGAAACTAACACATTTTTATAATGGAATTGAATCTACTCTAATCATACAAATGTAGATTAAAAGAATAAGAGTGGACTTCAACCCCTCCCTCCAAACCCTATAAATATAGTTGGTTCTTTTTCCTTGTAACCCTATGCTAGAAGTGTGACTCATACATATTTTGATTGAGCCTCTTCATAAAGACTATTTGAAAATGTTCCTTTTTACTATCCAATGCCACTCCTCTCACTAATGTTGCAAAAGGATACATACCCCATCCTCGACTGTTATTTTTAGTGCCCAAGATATTGATAATTAGATCAAACACAATATAACTATAGTCAAATCAACTATTTTCCGAAACAAAAAAAACTTTGTTGCATGGAATGAAAAGGACTTCAAAATCACTTTGTTGCATATAACTTGAGGAACCCAAATTTCTTCAAAATCACGGATTTTACTAAACTACTCGTTGAGAAATTACCTGAAACTAACCTTAAATGACTTTAATTACCTTATTTCATAAGATTTTGGTATTTTCTATTTATTTTTTAATCTGACCCACTTTTATAGGTTTTTATATAGATTTTTTTAAAAATCTTACAAGATCTAGTGATCTATATTTTTTTTGGTTCCAGTTGTGTTGTCTCATAAAGAAAATGTGATAATTTTCAATCACAATGTTTTTTATACTTTTGGCGTGGGGGCCTCTTATTCCTCTTAATTAGTAAATTTAAACAAACACATTCTTTTCCATAACATTAATAATCCTCATTGCCCAGATCTAACTAATGTAATAAATATGTAAAACATATTTTGAATATAAATTTGAAGAAATTAAAATTCCATATAATCCCATCAGTAAAGATTTTTATTTTATATTTTTAAAATCAAAGAAAACATAATATTTGTTAGAATTTTACTCATCCTAGATAATGGGTTTTATGTCTATATTAATTATTCAATAATTCAATTTCTTCAATCATCCATTATAATTACTTAGGAAATTATAAAATATTAAAATTTGTATATCCCCTCTAGATAATGACACTTAAAAATCAATTCATTTTGTTCTAACAATTTGAGCATGTATAAACAAACCCATGTTTTCTTTAATAAGTCATTGGTGCTATAAAAAATGACTAATTAGAGTCTATTTATTGTGATTAGCCCTAGAATAACCAAATTTCTCTAAGAAGGGAAGATTTGGATTATTAAGTCAATGAAGGGAGTGATTAGCAACATATTTTAGTATTATAGTGTTATTTCAGGGGGCAGGAGTGTGAGTGGTGAGGAGGGGGTATGAATTGTATGCAAGTGTGGATGGCCTAAGGCCAAATAATATGTGAGAGGCCAAGGTCCTGTTGTAGGTTTGGCCTAACACCAAATGTGATTGGATGGGCTAAGGGTCTGATCAAAAGTGTGATCAACGTGAGGCCAAAAGTGGGTGGAAGGGGAGAAAATCTCAAGGCCTAAGGAATAAACACAACTAAATAAGAGTAGAGGAAAATGGGATTGTAACCAAATTGCACTTGTGATTGGTGTATAAACATGAAAGGAAAGGTGACTTACACACAATTAAAAAGAAGGAGTGCACACCAGAGAAAATAAAGAGTAAAAAGGGGTGGAGCATGCACAAGAGTGGAAAAAAGGGGAAGGGGTGTAGTATGTGCATGGGTAAGTAAGATAGTGCAAGTGGTAGAGTACACATTGGGGTGGACACAAGATCGCAAGGGGTAGAACACGCTTAAGGGTGGACTGAAGAGCACAAAGGGTGGCTATAAACATACTAGGGTGAACCACATAGCGTAAAGTGTGGAGGGTGTACAAGGGTGGACCAAAAAGTACAAGGTACGAAGTGTGCATGATTTACTGATGTGAGTGAGAAGACACTTGAGCAACAAGATAAATTATGAGCAATTACTCAAGGAATATAGGAATACATTAAGAGATAAACAAGATAATTACACAACACTCAAAGTTACAACTGTGTCTAAGATAAACTAGGTTATGTAGAGATCATAAAATAAGGTCAACATCAGGGATTGGTTCGAATGACAAGTTATGTGTAGTGTGATGTGATGAATGTGTAATGATGGTATGTGACATAGATATGAGGTGTGATAATGTGTGATGATTTAACCTAAAATGTATATCACAAACAAGATAACATAAGAAGTGATGATTTAGCCTAAAGTGTATATCACTAGATGATGCTAGAGGAAGTGATGATGTAGCCTATGGCATATATCACTAAATGATGTTAGAGGAAGTGATGATGTAGCCTATGACATATATCACTAAATGATGTAAGTAGAAGTGATGATGTAGCTTATAACGTATGTCACTAAATGATGCAAGCAAAAGTGATGATGTAGCATGAATTTTAAACAAGAGTGTTTCATTTGGAAATGGTTCGAATTATGTGTTGTTTATAGCACACTATGGTGAATTTGTATGTTTGGTGATGATATATGACCTAAATATGATATATGCAGATATGTGATGATTAAGCCTAAAGCGTATATCTTGAGGAAATGATCTAAAGAAGTGGCAATGTAGCCTACAATGTATACCACTACAAGATGATGGAAAAGGTGACAATTTATCCTATAGCATATGTCACTAACCTAGGAATGTACCATGATATAAATTTGAATAATGAATCTATGAATGTGATGAGGTCCATGTATGATGTATACCCTCAACAGTCCATCATGGACTGTGAGACTAGAGTTCATCATAGGGTAGTGAGTGTAGCATGTAAAAGTAGATGAGTAGAATGTGTAATATATGTAGAATATGTAGTGACGAGACAATGTCATGTGATGTGTAAAATGTGCAATGTGTAATGCATAATGTGTAGTGTGTGGGGTTCATGTGTATAGAATGCCCTCAATAGTCGAGTGTGAACTGAAGCACAAGATTAGGTCATCAAGTAGTGACGATGATAACGTGTTGATGAATTTGCATATACAATAGTGGAAGATATGTGGCTAGGTGGGTAATTGTTGGATTGTTATGTGGTGAATATGTAATAGATGCATTCAGTGACTAAAGGAGAGATGGAGGGGATAATCATCATGCCCCCAAGTGTTTGAAGAATGGAAATGATCAAGTGATGTCATCAAAAATATCGTCAGAGTATGGGTCGAAGCCAAAAGGTGTTACATCTGAAACTTGATAAGAAATAGTGTCAGGTTGATCACATAAGGATACATTAAAGTGTAAGTTGTACATGCCCATAACATACCCGTCATTAGTGAATGGAGGGAGTGGAAAGTTGTGTGCATTCCAACGAGTGCGATTCTATGTATAGCTGAGAAAAGAATTGTTACAAATGAAAACACAGTCAACGGGAATAGGAAATGATATTTCTATATGGTCTGGATCTAAAATGCCCCCAATGTAATCGAGCCAAGACTATCCTAGTGTAAGTGGAGAAGTGGAAGGGGCATGTGCAAGAAAATATGTAAGATGCAATACTGGAAGACCATAAGTGATGATGATAAGAACAAACCCATGATAGAGATTAGGATCGTATGACAGAGGAAGAATATCATCACGTGTAATGCCTAATCATGTCAATCCCTCATGCATGCATGTAGATTCACGTAAATTACGATCAAATGGAATATGTTCCCAAAATTAGTCATTCATGAAAAGTGTGCATGTAAATGGTGGGTTCACTAGTGAAGGTGGTGCATGTGAAGGTGCATGGGATAGATCGATGTCTGTTGACTGTACAAGCCTCTAATAATGAACCATGGAAGTGGTAGAAATAAGGGGAGGTAAAGGTGATGGAGAAGGAAAAACATCTATCACACTGCAAGCAGCGGTAAATGAGGTGGTTCATCCATAGGTTTAGGATCATCAATAGTGTCAGTGCGTCAAGTAGGAAGAAAATTCATCTAGAAATGTCAAATGTGTGTTATACCGAGTTAGGATGCATATCGGTACGAATGTGAGTAGTAGCAAGAAGATGTTGGACTTTATGCCTTAAATCAGGATTTGCAAGAAATTAATCATTGGTGGAGATACTTATCATGACTATGCTCTAGGGTGAAAAGAAAAGAATGAGCATCCTAAGAGTGTGAATATCGAGTATAGATTCACCAAAATTATTATGATAAAATGGAAATATAGGTTTATATTCTAGCCTAATCTAATGTTATAGGAGCAGTAAATAAATGACGATAAAATTTAGCAAATACACCCAAGTAACTAAGCTATGAGTGGTCAATAGAAGGAAATCGAAATTTCTTTCCTGGTCAAATTCTAAGGTAAGGGGGCGAACTCATGGTAACACGTTAAGATTTTTAGCTAGCGCCTCGGCTACTCCCGCCTGCTGCCTCTGCCTGCTGTCTCTGGTCCCTTTTCTAATGCCGGACCCCTCTGGTCTGGATCGGGGGCCCCCTCTGTCAGGGTCCCTCTCTCCATCACAGCCTTTCGCGTGGTCAAAAGTCATGGAGGGTTCCACATCGGCTCACAGCTCGGAAAAGCTCTCCCCTTCACTATCAGAAGGGTCCTTTTCCCTGCGCATCCCCTCTCATATCATGGAGGCTGCTGCCGCTTCTCGTGACCTGTCCTTGGTGGGTACGTTGATGGGCCCTAGGCCCACACTGGAGGATATAAAAAATGGGCTCGTTTAAAATGGCAACCATGTGGAGCAATTGAAATAGCGGCTATGCCTGATGGATTCATCTTATTCTCTTTCAGCTTGAAAGAAGACTTCGCTAGAACGCTGCTGGGTGGTCCGTGGTTCTTTGGCAGGCAGGGTTTTTATCTCAGGAAATGGTCTCCTGGTTTCAACCCACACACGGAATCCATGACCCAAGCCCCAATCTGGGTCCGCCTCCTGGGGCTCCCTTTGGAGTTTTGGCATCCGGCAGTTATTGAAGGTATTGCTCTTTCTATAGGTTCTTTGATAGCTATAGATCAAGCCACAAAAGCAAAAACTAGATTTATTCATGCTCCTTTCTGTGTTAATGCTGATATTAGTTGCCCCTTGCCAAAGGACATCGAGCTTATCTCGGACTTTGGGAACTGGAAACAACCCATTGACTATGAATACATTCCTCAAGCTTGTTCCTTCTACAAAAAACTTGGCCATAGAGCCTCTGGCTGCCCCTCTAAACCTCAACCGAAACCATTGTCCCAAACCCTCTCCCTAAAACACAAGAAAAAATCTGTTCCTAAATCGTCCTCCATTGAGATCCCGATCATCCCCACGTCTAATTCTTTCGCTCTCCTTGAGGATGGAGAAATCAACCCTTCTTTTGATCCTGCTTCTGAGATCCTTCCCTCCTCCTTAGCCCTCTATCCTCTCTCCCCTCCCCTGGCTCCTACGGTTCCCAGCTCTTCGTCTCTTGGTGAGGACCTTATGGCTGCCTCCTCCCCTCCCCCTTCGCCGCATCCTGCTCCTTCTTCCCTCCCCCCCCTTCGTTCGTTCCCCTCTTCCCTCGACCCCCCCACCTTGCCTCCCCTCTTCCCGCCTGTTTCAGACTCTGCCCCCTCTCCCTCAGATCTCTCCACCGATGATGGTTCTAATCACCGTTTCACTAGAAGCAGCAACAAGAAACCTGATATAGGCTTGGAAAAGGTTAGAGGCAGAACTCCAAGCAGTGTTAAGCTTTAGCTAGAAGCAGCTACAAATGTGGCGCAAGGAACCCAAAGCACTATCCCCATGGTGGTGGGGAGTAAACCCAAACAAAAGAAATGAAGATCATTTCTTGGAATATAAGAGGGCTCAACTCTCTTCAAAAACAAAGAATCATCAAAGACATCAAGTTCCAGAACTCACTTGATATCATCATGTTACAGGAAACCAAGCTAAAAACGGAGGTTCGGCTTCATAAAATCTGGCCTGCGGCTGCCTTTGAATCTCAACCTTCAACTGGAAACTCTGGGGGGCTTTGTACCTTGTGGAATCCTAGAATTCTTAAAGGGGATTACCTGTTCAAGCACCCCAACTTTCTTTGTATCCTCTTCCAAGAGATTGGTGCTGACTCCTCCTGGATTGCTATCAATGTGTATGCCCCAAACTTGGAGACTCATCGAGGAAAAATTTGGAGAGACATCACTAACTTCATCGTTACTTGTGGAAAAATTCCCATTCTTATAATGGGTGATCTTAATTGTCCTCTTTATCCCTCAGATAAACAGGGGGGTATGCCTGCTATGCTAGCTAGCATGGAAGCTTTGGCTGATTTCATTAGGGAGAATTCACTTCTGGATATGGATCTCCACGGATCTTCTTACACATGGTCAAACCGTAGATTGGGCAGGAATCACATTCAATGCAGATTAGATAGAGCTCTTGGCTCACTGGATTGGATTTCTCTCTTTCCGGACTTTTATCTCAGCTCCCTCCCAAGAGCTGGCTCAGATCACAGCCCCCTTCTGTTGAGCGCCAATCACAAGGTAAATGCCAAGAATCCTCCCTTCAGATTTGAGCTGGCTTGGCTTGAAAATAACCATCTGACTCCCCTGGTAGCAAGCTGGTGGAATATCGAGATTGAGGGAATTAATATGTTCAGATTTTCCAGCAAACTCAAAGAAATCAAAAAACAGCTCAAAATATGGAAGTCAAAGGTCTTCGGCAATATTAAGGTTCGCAAGAAGGAGCTTTCTCAGAGCTTGGTCAAAATTTCCGAACAAATTGAGGCTATTGGAAGGTTGGATCATCTTCACCAACAGGAAATCTCTCTCCTCAGTGATTATCACAACACTCTTAAAGAAGAAGAATCTTATTGGAGGCAGCGTTCTCGGGCCCTCTGGCTAGACCAAGGTGATCGTAATACCAAATTTTTCCACATCACTGCATGTAAACATAAAGCTAGAGATAAGATTTGTGAGTTTGTGTCGCCTTCAGGGATTTTACTAACAGATGAATCTGATATATCCAATGAGCTTATATCCTTCTACTCAAATCTTCTCCATGCTGATCTGGCCCCTTCGGAACAATCTATGAATGAGATGCTCCAGCACATTCCACATCTGGTTTCTCCTGAGATGAACAACAATCTTACCAAGCCTTTTTCTATGGAGGAAATTCATAAAGTTGTCTTTGCTATGAAGCGAGACAAAGCCCCGGGTCCGGATGGCTTTCCTGCTGCTTTCTTCCAAGTTTTTTGGGAAATCATCAAGCAGGACCTATTCCTCGTTGTAAATGAATTTCAGATGAATGAAGAACTGCTTAAGGAATGGAACACCACTTTCGTGGCCCTTGCCCCAAAAGTGCATAATTCCAAGGAGGTTTCTAATTTTCGGCCTATAAGTTTATGCAACACGTCTTACAAGATCATCACTAAGATGCTGGCTTCCAGGCTAAAACCTCTTATGACGAACCTCATCTCCCACAATCAGAATGGATTCATAAAAGGTCAGCTTATTCAAGGCGGCATAATTACTGTCCATGAGGCCATCCACTCGGCTCTTCTTGCGAAGTCTCCAGGTATGATCTTAAAACTGGATATTTAAAAAGCCTTTGACAAAGTCAGCTGGCCTTTCTTAATCAAGACCTTGGAAAAATTTGGGTTTGACAATAAATGGTGTAGCTGGATTTACTCATGTGTTTCGACCCCTTGCTTCTCTATTCTGATCAATGGCATCCCTACGGGTTTCTTCAAAAGCAGCAGAGGTATCAGACAAGGCGATCCTCTGTCACCTTTTCTCTTTGTTCTAATGGCGGATTCCCTCAGCAGAGCTCTGGATGTGGCAAAAAATCAATCCATCATTTCTGGCATGAAAATCACCTCAAACTGTCCCTCGGCCACTCATAGCCAGTTCGCTGATGACACCTTATTGCTGAGTTTGGCTTCTGTTATCGAAGCCAGGGCTATTATGGATATCCTCTCTCTTTATCAATCAGCCTCTCAGCAAACGGTTAACTTCATCAAGAGCAGCATCTCCTTCATCAACACGCCCCCCAGAGTCCAGAGGAAAATTGCTGATATCTTTGGTTGCTCGATTGTGGATCTCCCAGCCTCTTATCTGGGCATCCCCCTCTACCATGGAAGGAAATCAAAAATTATGTGGAATCCGGTCATTGAAAGATATCAAAAAAAACTCGCTGCTTGGAAAGGAGCTCTCCTCAGCCAGGCTGGCAAGCTCCAGCTGGTGAAAGCCACTCTTCAGAATCTTCCTTCTTACTTCCTGTCCATGCTCAAGATTCCCAGTTTTGTTAGGGAGGTTGTGGAAAAAATTCAAAGGAACTTTCTGTGGTCTAGTACTGAAGAAAAGAAAAGGATCCATCTTGTGGCCTGGAAAGAGGTTTGTAAACCAACTATTCAAGGTGGTCTTGGTCTTCGGAAAATTAATGAGATGAATGGGGCCCTCCTGGCCAAACTTGCTTGGGAGGTGGCTAAAGGTGATTCCTGTTGGGCCCACTTGCTCAGAGCTAAGTATTTAGCAAACAATGAAGACTTTCTCACATCCATCCCCACTAGAGGCTCCGCCATATGGAACTCCATTTGTAGCTCGCTCCCCATCATTCGTGCTGGCACTAAATGGAGATTCGGGAATGGGCGTCTCATTGATTTCTGGAGGGACACTTGGATTGGAGATGATCCCCTTGATCTCAACCCCTCTTGGGACCCTATCAAGAGAAGTATCATCAATATACATGGAAGATTAGCTTCGGGCTATTAGCAGAGGGTGAATTCCATCCCCTCATGGGATATCAAGGAATGGGAGGATATAAGCGTCCTGCAAAGAAACCTGCTGTCTTCCCTTAGAGAGCTGCTCTCTACCATATACATCTCGTATTCCCATAATGAGGACGAGATTATCTGGACTCTATCCACATCGGGCTCCTTTTCAATCAAGGCTGCTTATCTCTCGATGCATTGTGCTAACATGGGCCCCCCTCTTACAAAATTCTGGCCTAAGGAGATCACCCCAAAAATTGGTTTTTTCTCTTGGCTCTCCTCTAAAAATGCTTTCCTTTCTGGGGAGAACCTGAAGAGAAGGGGTTTCTCCCTTCCCACTAAATGTGTTCTATGTGCCAATGAAGAGGAATCCTCATCACATCTCTTGGTCCATTGCTCTTTCTCGCATGATATTTGGCAGTGGCTCTTATCGAGATTCGTTGTTTTTTGGATCTTTCCGGATTCCATTCAGGACACCCTTTCTCAATGGAGCTCTCCCTTCACTCATCCGATTCTAAAATTGGCTTGGAAACTCCTCCTCCCGCATGGTTTATGGGGCATATGGAAAGAAAGAAACAGAAGAATATTCAAAGAAAAAATTCTCAATCCTGGACAGGTGGCTACTCAGATTGCTCTGGCTCTCCAAGAAAATATGAACCTGACCACTTGGTCCAAATATCAGCAAAAACTACAGTTCTGTCATACCCTGGAGTGGCAGCAGTATTTATCCATTCCTTGTAGAAAATCCCATACTGATCGGAATTTGGTTTGCTGGCTTCCCCCTCCAAGGGGCTGGAGAAAACTCAACACGGATGGCGCTTCGAAAGGAAATCCAGGTATGTCCGGAGGAGGGGCCATTCTTCGTTCCTCTTCGGGTTTAATTGTTGCTGCTTCTGCTCATAATTTCAATTTTGGCTCCAACCATCGAACGGAGGCCTTAGCCATCCTCAAAGGTCTTGAGATGGCTATCAATTTGGGCAATGATCCCCTTCAAGTTGAAAGTGACTCCCTCAACATCATAAACCTCCTCCGATCTAATAACCCTGGCCATTGGACGATTAGAAACATCATTGCTGATATTAGAAGTATACAAAGATCTTTCCTTCAAGTCCAATTCCAGCATGTCCTCCGGGAAGGAAATAAAGCGGCGGATCTTCTTACTAATATGGGTGTCCTCATCGAAAATCAGCAAAATTGGACTGATAATTTCCCGAATGACCTTTGTCAGATTGTTCAAAATGACACACTCCACTGCTGATCGGTGGATTCAAAGGCTGACTCGGATTTCGGCTTGCTCGCCTTGGCCTTCTCAAAAGGCGGCGGTTATTATGGTGAATTTAATTGATTTGATTCTGGACACGGGTTACTTGATTAAGGCGCCTTGTAATGATGCGGCAAATCCCCGCACGAACGAGCTTTATTCACATATTAATCATCTGAGGAGGTGGCGAAAGGGTTTTAATAACATTGTCGGTCTCCTGTTCAAGCTGGTTCTCGTCCTCTTCTATCTCCGCTTTTGTAACTATTCAAATTCTCTTCTTATGGGGGGCAATTGAAGCGCCTTGAGCCCGACAACTGCGAGTCGTTTAGGAATGATGGCGAGGTTTGGAACATTTTAGTGGAAAATGGGATTGCCACTTTTCTGGAAAAAATGTCTGGTTACTCAGCTCTGGTTTCTTATGCTGTAACGGCTTCATGGTCGAGAGGTCATGTCCAAATTGGTAGCACTAGGTTCACCATCTCAACGAACGCCATCACTGATGCCACCGGGCTCCCTGCTGCGGGCGATATTTACTACAGGTGTTCCATTCATGCCGAAATTCAAGATTTCAATGCCCCGGGTGACAGACCAAAGAAATATCTTTCGGGCTATACCCACGACTCTCTTCCCTCTCCATTATGAGGTACTTCACCATCGACGGAACGTACCGTCTGGTTTTCGGCCCCCATCTGTTCATCCTCTCCCACCTCCGTTGGGGGAGAAAAATCAATTTGGCTGCCTTCCTTTTTCAGTCTCTAGAACACTCTGTTATGCTGGCTCAGGAGGGCAAGGGTGTCATCCTCCACCAAGGTCTTCTCTATTTTCTTTTTTCCGTCGCCACTTCCCATTCTGACCTACTCCGTTTCCCTCCCAAAATGGGTCGCCGCCGCCGCTCCCCCTCCCCTCCTTCTCGCCCCTCCTCCTCCCACCTCTCCTCTCGGCGTCGTCGCCGCTTGCTCCTCTCCTCTGGTTTAGATTCCAACGTGGCCATTGTAAGCCCCCCCCATGACGCCTCCATTCCCACTGCTTCCCCCCCTTTTCCTACGCCCATCTCGTGTCTTTTCTTGGAGGACACAAATGCCAGTGGCCACGCTCCTTCTCCTGTCTCCAGCCCTGGCCTCTCTGGCGCGGCTGATCTTTTGGGGCTTGCTCAACTGTATCCTGACTCCTCGGAAGAGGAGCAGGGTGATATCAATCAATGTGTGGCAGAACCTTCCTCCCATTCTGCTGGTTCAAAGGACCCCTCTGCTGTTAAAGATTTCACCGCTGACACTCCTCTCTCCACTCCTGTTTTGGAATCTAATACTGCTGATATTGATGCTGATGCCAAAAATGACAATAACAAAGCTGATATCATCTCCTCCATCCTGAGTAAACTGCAGCATGCCTTCAAAGCTCTGAAAGATTGGGAGGACTTCACGGATTCCACCAGGGCGGCTTTAGCAAACGACTGTTCGGAGCTTCTTAAGCTGGCGGATCTTCTAGCAAATGACTCTGGCTCTCCTAGAGCTAAAAATGTTGTTTCTGAGCTGAAGAAGCTCATCTAATGTTTCTCTTCCTTTTCTCGGCTTGGCTCTTCTTCGTTCTCCTTTTTGGAATCTTCTCGGGTATTTTTCTTTGTAAATTCAAATGCTAGATCTGGCCTAATGGGCTCTTTGTATTAAGGTTGTGGGACCTTCTAAAACCCTCCTTTTACCCAATATATTCCAAAACTACGCTATGAAAATATGGAACCATAATATGCAACGGGGGTTAGAAAGGCCTTAGATGATTCATTGAGGTTTTCAGACTATGTCGCAGTGCCGACCAACTGGACAAGAGGAGGAAACCTTCTCACAAGATGCTCAAAAAACAAAGATCTAGACTATCTAATTGGACTAGGGCGCCTGTTAGGAAATAATAGATAAAATATGTGGAATAATCCCTCACAGATTCACAATAATAGAAACTAATATGCAGAAAATATTATAGATTTGAAATAAAAGTGTAAAAAATTAAAAAAACACAATATAGAGACAATATTTAACATTGTTAACCCAATTTGGGCTACGTCCACTAAGAATCACTTGCTTAAAGTTTTATTACAAGCCGCCTCTTTCTCTCAATACAGTACCCAGATCTATTTAGATCTATGCTAAACAAAATATCCTAAATTCACACTTGAACTTACACACACCTACAATAATATGTCTCACCTATAAAAATTACATTAATAGCCAACTACTTAAAAAAATTTACAATACCATGGGTACCAAAACCATGGGCCAAAACTGGCCTTTAAACCTATGGGTCACAAATCCCACCCATATGAGAAGAGTATATTTCCCAATATATCAGACACATTTTTAGAGGTAAGAAAACTATATATAATGTACATTATTCAATACTTCCACACATGAAAATAGGCTCCACAACATAACAACACCTAGAGAAGGATGGGGAGTTCATGGGGTGCCATGGTATACAATATGGGTGCCCTGGTTTGCAGAAATGGACAACAAACTTCCTCTAAGGTTTTCTTGAATGCTTGCCTATGTTCACTTCCTGTCACCTAAATTTATTTGTATGATTTTTGAAACACTAGTAAACCTGTAATAGAAGAATCACCTGCAAAACCCCAAGCAAAGCATCCAAACCCTAAAAAAATAAAGATGCATATGAAGGGGTTGGACTATTCTCAGTAGCCACAATGGTGGACTTACTAACTAAGCACTGCACTACATCTCAAACCCAATGTACTTCTAGGTGTGTGTGTGTGTTTGGAATCATTCCCTAGGTTCTCTTGAGAATGTCACACTTTGTGAGTAACATCAATAGCTATATGAAGAATGTAAGTAAATGGTGCATGGACTAGAATAAACTCCCCTCCTATGAATTTTGATATAGATGAACTATCCTTTGTCCCTTGTGATGGTACTAGATGGATACAAATGGAGAAATAGAATCCTTTGATGGATACAACCCTAGGTGGTGATAGTAGTGCTTAGTCCTTTATCCCTCATTATGATCACATAAATTTATATTTATATGATTCCCTTGTTTGAATTTCGTAGTTAACCCTAAAAATGCTAACTACTAAAAAGATAAATTTATTAAACTATTAGAAAGTACCCAAAAAGTACAAGATAATTTCCTTTTCAAGCCACATAATCCTGCTATGATATTTTTCTATATTCAACAAATCATTTTCAGTTCTTGGGTGCCTCCTACTTTAAGTTTGTTGTTTCACAAAGGTACCTATTTCTCTCAGCATGTCTTTGGAATTGCGTAGATATGGTACATTTTATTTCCTTTCCCCTGTAAATATCTTCTTTCTTCTTTATACATACTTTCCCAATTTTGGCTTGTATCCCTTCATGTTCCTTTTCGTGTGTCTTTGTGCTTTAGTGCAACTATCTATGAGAGGATGTCTAAGTTTAATAAACTTTGGCCCAATGGGTAAAACACTAATATTTTCCAAACATCAAGATTTTGGAGTTTTACCTATGTTTTGTTTGCACGATGTTCAATCCAAGCCATGTCCCCAGAAAGAGCCAACTGTTGTCACCCATTATAAATGATGGGATTTTTGAATTTTTTTTTAGTTAGATACCTATGTTGTAGATATTTTAGGAGTCCCACCTTAAGGAAAAATGGAAAAGTTCTATAACCTTGTCATCTCCATGGGGTTCTGATACACCTAAGAAATCCAAAAGTTTCATTGGTGAATTGAGTTATCAGAAAGATTAAACGAACCATTAAACACAAACTGAAATCTTTTATAGATAGAGTATTGTTGAGACCTGTCCCATTGTTTACATAATGAAGCTATAACAAGTGTGAACCAAGCTATTTGGAGGATTGAATTACATTTGATGATTGAGATAGCTACTACATAACAAGGACCGAGCTCTTTGAATACAACATCAATTCAACTTCAGTAAGTATCGTATTCTTCAGAGGGGAAAGATCATGCAATGGAGTAGTAAGATAAGCCTAATTGGGTTGCACTCATGCCCCTATTAGGTGAACGAAACCATTTGGAGGACTATGTTTGAGTTACTTTGAGTATCTAACCCATCAAGCGCATCTCCGAGCCAACTTATTGCATTAAGAGCATTTGGGCTAAGTTCTTTGTTGATTAGAAGTTTAGAGCTTATCCTTCGCAGATCGACATATTTTGAGGGTGGCTTAGATATGTGAAAATATCGGTGAGCTATTCGATAAGATCAGGTTAGTATTATTGAGATTGGGCTCAAATTTCCAGGGGCTGTATATATGAATCGATCTTTCCCATCGAACATAAAGGGCCAAGTTATTATAATTTACATGGAGCCATTTGGATGTAAACCAAAATACATAGCTGGCTGATGCCATTCCTTTATAAGATCGAGATGCCTTGTAAACAATGGAGGGAGCAGGATGCATTGCAAGGTTGTTGCTCTTGAGAACCACCAATTTTTTATAAAAATAGGCTGAGTTATCTTATAAGCTAGAATTTTGGTGCATTGGGCTAGCCAACATTACATTAGGTTCATAATAACAAGTTTGAGCTGTGGTAATAAACATTAAGTTATGCATTTGGAATTTCAAGTCACTCCAATGATATAAAAGGCAAATTGAGTTACTCCTTTGCCAAGCTATTTGCACTATGCAACTGATCTCTATATGGAAGAAACCCTGGTGAGTTGCTAAGTTTTGAGGCCAAGCTAATTATCAAATAAGCATTAAAGCCAATAAATCAAAAAGCTATAGGCGATTGAAGACTTACCATCGTATTCGAAACCAACATCAAAGCTAAGGCCAAACTTATCCAAGAATCTAAATTGAGAAATTTTTAAGGCCGAGTAATTATGCAAGTAGGTGACTTGTCCATATGAAGGAGTGAGCCAAGAATAAGGTTCACCGAGCTATTTTTAAGAATTAGAAAACTGGGGATGCTTAGAGTTAATTCAGAAATCATTGAGCTTTTGAAAAAAACAAGCTATTTCTTCACCAAGATCAAGATCAAGTTGGTTGTGAAGGAACCGAGCGGTATAATATTTACCGAGCCATGCTTTTATCTCTTTTTGTAGTCTCAGTGAGTTATGAGATCAGTGACAAGCTCATACCATAGTGGTAATGTGCCAGTTATTCAAGCATCCCATCGATTTCATATCCTACAGAAAATGAGCTATTCCATGCGGACACCAAATTATGATTCATTTGAGCCATCAAGTTCACGTAGTGAAAAGATAAGTTGTTCATCAATTACACGATTGGAGTAAATTATAAGGTGACCCGGTTCGTAGAAGGTCGGCTCAGACAAGTCGCAGAGTATCTAGGCTCCCTGAGTTTATTAGCGATGATGAACCATCATAGTAGGTAGCAAAGTGAAACTCAATAGTAAAATGGCCCACTCCAAATAAGGATGGCTCAGCATTCAAGCTATCAAACACCAAAAAATCAGGCTGTGGGGTTATGGCGAAGAACTAAATCCATCGAGCCAGTGCACAAGCCACTAGATAGCGATACTTAGCCAAATTATGATAGGAAAATGAAGTGCTTCAGAACAAAGAGACAAAGATGTGGTGAATCTAGGTTATTAAAGGGATCCAACATTTCATGATTGAGTAAAACCATCAATAATGGCGGAAGAAAGAAATTTTCTTAGCACCTCGAGTCCAATCACGAGTCAAGTCTGAATTTGAGCCAGCCAACATGTGTTTGAAGGGCCTGAATGTCCCACGGGAAATTTGTGCGTAGAATCACAAAAATTTGCATGAAGGTATAACCCGGGGATGGAAACCTAAGTTGCACTAATGAAAAATGGGCCAGGGATGTCTGAGTTCCCCAGATGAGCATATAACCTTTAATGCATTATTCATTACTTCCATGAGTCTACTGAGTTGGTAATATTTAATTGCCAACTAATACTCCTTTTAATTCAAATGTAAAATAAAGGAGATAAAACTAGTGTGCCCACCAATATTTAAATGCTTAAGGAGATAAAACCCCATCTTTCCTCCAAATCCCTCTTCCCTCTTTCCTCTTCCCTAAAGATCCCTACTCCCTTTCTCTTTGTTATTCCATCCAAACCCATTTTTTCCTCCTCTTCCTTCCCTCCACTTCCTTCATTTCTTCACTCCTATCCCCTCTTCACTCCTCCCTCTTCCTTCTTTTCGTCCCTCCTCTCCCCTCTCCCCCCTTCCTCCAACCTCTAAACCTCTTCCTCGTCCCTCCTCTAACCTCCTAACCCCTTTTTTCCTCCTCTTACATCCTCACTCTTTCCTATTCCCTCCAAAACCCTTCCTCATATCCCCTCTTCCATCCTCCCTCTTTCCTCTTCCCTCCTCTTCCCTCTTCCCTTCTCTTTGTTCCTTCCTTCCCTCCTCTCCGCTCGTCCCTCATCCCTCTTTCCTCTTCCCTCTAAATGCCTTCCTCCCTTCCTCTTCCTTCTTTCCCACTCTCCTCTACCCTCTTCCCTATTCCCTTTAAATCCCTTCCTCTCTTCCTCTTCATTATTTCCCTCTTTCCTCTACCTGTTAGTGCAAAAATACAGCAGCCCCGAATGGCCTGGTATCTGAGTGAGGAATTCGATGTGATTGCAAAACATTGGACCATCTCTTAAGCTGTGGGACTTACAAAACTTGAGATGGCCTTCCAGGGAAGGTTGGTTCTTTCTTCCTAAACAACCTACCACTAGTTACTCTAGTGCAGGAATAACTAATGTAATCCTAATCTAACCATTTCAAGGGAATAGGGAGATAGAGAGAATGATCCGAAATCGGGTGCTTGAAATTAACACTTTTAATTATTTCAAAGGATCTTCAATTTTAATCAACTTAAAAGGATTTTAGACATCCAAAAATTGATTAGAATCTGATTTAGGACTGAATTAAAACTTAAATTAAGTTTGCAATTTACTCAAAATTTCACTGTTTGATCGAAGCCCCAAAAATCATTGTTTATTGATTTTAATAAATTTTTCAATTTTATCAATTAATGATTATAGTTGCATCCATATTCATATTCTGAATTTAAATTAATTTCAAATATCAGAAAATAAAAATAAAAATCAGAAAGAAACACCAAATTGTTTATGGGGTTTAGAATTCCTTCGTCCCCGGGTTCATGGTGAATCGATCCATTAATAATGTTAAAAATGTAAATACAATAACATCTAAATTAACCAATAATGAATAAAAAACCTGCAAAACTACGTTTCATACCTTTGAAGAATGTTAATGGAGCTCATCCTCTGTCCTTCACCTTCCTGATCCACTTGCAACAGTGTCTCTCTTTGGCTCTACACCTTTGTGTGACTTTAACAGGAACATAACTCTATTACAGAAGCTCCAAATTGGATAAATGATCAAACCATTATGATGGTCTCAAAATTCTGAACAACGTTTGTATATAACTTGAGATCTCGTTTTGAGTGGAAGTGCCTCAAAATTGTATTTTTCCAAAACTGTCTGCTTATTGGCTAGACACAGACCTGACACTTGTTTATTACATTTACAAGTGATCTTTATTTATACCACTTCCAAGAGGGTGGCAGATTGGTAAGGCCGCATATCTTTTTAGATGAGGTGCTAGGTTAAAATCACCCTTTCCATAGGTTTAAGTGCCCAATTTAGCCATTGACCGCACACTTGGTGGGAAAGGGATAGGATAAGCCTTTAAATAACTTTTTTGTCCATAAAATCCTCCTTCTCCCATGGGATTAGGCTTATTCCCGTGGAATGGATTAAATAAAATATTATTATTATTATTTTAAATCCAAAATTACTAAAAATATGCCAAGTTTCACGTCCATAATATGTCATTTGTGCACATCAAAGTGTGTCACATCATCATTTGACCACAACTTTGACTATGCATATATGTCGCATACGAACTCAGATTTAGTCCATTCAAAATGCGTCAGAAAGCTTGCGACGAGCTCTATACAATGGAACTAATTTTTTAAAAAAATTCAAGAGCATCAATTTTGCATTGTCGCCAATTTCCACGTGTCACCTTGTTATTGGTCCACTTGTTGACCTGTTGACAAAAGTTAACTTCCCTATTGACTGAAATTTGACCAGACATAACTTGAGCTCAGAGTGTCTATTTTTCACGTTATTATAGTTGTCAGAAATCTCTCTGAAGGATCTACTACACTGGCATGGTTTATTGAAGTTTAGGAAACTTGTGACACTGAAAAATATCCCCAGATCATAAAAAGAGGGTGAAAGAGAGCCTACACTAAGCAGTGATACATCAGAAAAAGAAGTGGCGACATACTTTGTTGAGGGGGATGAAATAGGGGGAGATTAGACAGAAGTGACATAGACCCAGATTTAAATCTGCCATCAAAACTCCATGAAACACGTCATCTTACACCTGTAAACGAGAAACACATACACAGGAAGAAAACACAAAATAGAGAGGCACATAGAAACAAAAAAACAATGCCAAGGGTTGAAAGAACACCACAAAAACATGATTTTATTTCTCTATGAGGTGCACAGACAATTACATGGGTGCTCAGAGGCAAAAATACAATTGTCAGGTGTAAGAGAAAGCTTACAACTCAAATGGAGTTGGGAAAAAGTTCGACAGAGTTTCCCCACATCCTAGAAGGTCTTCCCCTTCTCAAAATGAGAAGTGTTTACAATATATAAAAAATGAAAACCAGAGAGAGAGAAGAGAAACTTGACTCCGCTCTTAAATTCCAACCACCAACCATCAATGCCCATTGTGAATCCACCTACAATCTGTCAAGTCTACCTCTCTATGTCTGTTTGGCGTGTTGAAGAAGGAAGAGTGGCAGATCAAATAAAATCTGATCTAGTAGTTGAAGCAATTGGATTCTACATTAATGGTCCTGAAAGATGTTTTCCCATTATTAACCCACCTAACCTCATCAAAATTAAAGTTTTAGGATCCCATGGCGTAGACAGAGGTTGAGACCTTTCCAAAAAGTCTTCTCTTGCTCAAATCCAAGCTTCTAGTCAAAAGATATGGTTGTCTGAAGATTTTGCATCGAGACTGCAAAATGGTGAAACATAGCCTTTGCAAAAGATCCACGGGCCTCAAAAATACAAACTGCACTGTTTTGTGAAAAGATGCAAAATCACAAAACCTCCCGCAGCTTTGCATAGGTCTGAAATTCACTTTTTTCATAAAATCCCCCTGCAAGCCCGCATCCTTCTCATTTTTCCTTTTGGCAAGAAATCTCCCCGCCCATGGGCCTGTGCTTGCAAACTAGGTTTTTGTGAAAGTGGAAAAAGATGCAAAAATATCCCGTGGCCCTGCAACATAATATTTCCCAAAAGTCATCTTTGGGCCCGCTGACCCGCATTTTCCACTTTTGTATAAGGTCTTCCCCAGGCCCGTAGGCCTGCTTGTAATTTATACCTGACATGTGGCTTCTTTGGGCATTGCAGAGGTTCGGCTTACTTTTATACTTTACGCCTTTTTTGAAACAAAAACCAAAAAACTCAAAATTCCTCCAACGACCTCGCCTTCCCGCTTTGACTTGAAACACTGCCACGTGTAGAGTTAGCGCGCGTTTGTGGACAACTTTTGGATTTTACTTTTGAAGTTGTGCCAAAGAGACACGATACTCCTTCTATAGCTTTTCTCTATTTTTTTGTGTTTTGGTTAAGTCCCTTTTGTTTGGGGGGACCATATGTCTGACCCGAGACACATGGAGAGCTGGCGCACATTTGATATTGTCCCTCTTGATTTTATCTTTGGAGTTGTGCTGAGTCAACACTTGGCACCTTCCGTGGGTTATCTTCTACTTAGCTAGTTTGGGGTTAGTTCAACCTTTGGGCTCTGACCACGTGGTGAATTAACGTTAGTTCAGGATTCTTCTTTGGGCCGCACCCTTTTGATTTTGTGTTGTTGAGGGATGTGGCACCTTCTGCTAGCTCTTCTTTGTTTAGACTTTTCAATGGCCGGTTCTGCCCCTTGACTTCTTATTTTGGGCCTAGGACATGTGGAAGCTCCACACTCGTTTGGGGAACTTCCTTTGGCTTTGACCCTTGAAGGTGCGTCGCTGAGACATATGGAGGATTCTGCCATTCCTTTCATACTTAGTCAATTTAAACGGCCAGCTCTGTCCCCCTTTTTTTACTTTTGGACATGTGGAGGGTTGACGCAAATTTGGAGCCTCTGTTCTTTATCCTTCCTTTGAAGTTACACCGTTGAGACATGTGGGGCCTTCTATCGACACTCTTATACTTAGCTGATTTGGGCCCACTGTCATTTGACTTTTATCAAACCCTAGACACATGGAGATTTGGAGCTAGTTTGAGTTTCTGCCTTGAGCTCTCACTTTTAAAATTGTGCTGAGCTGACACGTGATTCTTTTTTGCTGGAATTTCTATACTTAGCCAATTTTTCAACCGGCTTTGTCCCTTTTTTTATACTCTAACCACGTGGCGAGCCTGCACTCATTTGGGAACCCACTCTCTGGACCCAACCTTGGTGTTACGTCGATGAGACACGTGGAGGCTTCCGCTGCCTTAAAAATTTTCATTTAGGGGCTGCATATTTAGGATCTACTTCTGAAGTTACGTCGTTTGACGTGCTCATTTGGGACCTTCCTTTTTTATGCATCTTTTGGAATTGTGCCGATCTAACACATGGCACCTTCCGTGAGTTTACTGTTTCATCCCCGAGCTGACTCATTTGTGGCTAAGTCTGAAAACTTTGAGTCTCTTGATTCAATTTTCCTTCTATCGAGCTTTGATCTCCTTTGTTGTCATTTGGCCCCATTTTCTGACCTTGATTCCTCCATTGCAGAGTCTTACCTATCTCCTCAGATTTTTTTATTTGAATGTGGGCTTGTAGGACAGAGCTGACCCTTAGATTTTTGTCTGTGCAGGGTCATTTTTGACCAATTTTAACTGAGGGGAAAAATTGGGATAACAATTTGGCAACTCACGGGGACATCTGTTTGCTAGATGAAGAGACCAGTAGCCTTGAAGCATCCATTATGCATGGATTCTACGTGGTAAGCATAAATCTACTATGAACTTTGAAAATATGATCCCTGAGCCACTTGGAAACTATTGGAACTAGATTTGACCCTAATTTGTTTCACCCCACTACTTCCAACATCATGTGCATGAGGAACAAAACACCTCTAACACACGTTTTAATGTAAAAAAACTGAAAGATTATATATGCTCCGAGTGGAACATGCATAGTGTGCACAAGCACTTATTTTACTGAAAGAAAAATCTACTACTAACTCCTATACTAACCCTTATTAAAGCAAGGGGACTCAAACAAATCCGGCAACTAGTATGGGGAAAAAGCTTCCCTTTCTTACAACTAGCAGCCATGCAAATGGTTGGATACTAAATATGGCTACTTGTATGAGTGAAAAACTGACTATAAACCGATGTCTCCTCCCAAATCATCTAGGTATCAACACGAAACAAAACAAATACCTCTTTTAGTTGCTCTGTATTTGGATTGAAGAGAAATTGTAGCTGATCCTTGGTACTTTGATACTCATCATCATACCCTGCAGTGGGCATGACTTGTTTTGGCTTCTCCCTTGGTTCCAATGAAGCCAAGTACCTGATTCGGCATGGTCTGTCCTTTGAATGTGCCCATGGTTATGAATTTCAACTCCAAGAATGGAGTCTTCCTGTGGACCTTCTTGGGTGGATGGTGTGGGAGAGATGATGACATCCTCTTGCTCTTTTCCTTCCTCCTCATTTGGAGAACATGGAAGATTCATATCTTCCAACCTTGGTTCCAAAGAGTTGTTATGAAGTGCAAGCTATTGTACTTGAATGGTATCCTTCATGGCACGAGGCTCATGTGCTTGGAAGGTGGATGATGGAGGATAAAATGATATTATCTTCTTAGGATTCTCTGCATCAAAGAAATCTTCCAAGTCTGAAAGATAGTCTGCCTCCTTGTTGTGTTGTTGCATGTGCTCAACCTCCTCCATGGTGTCCTCCTGATCCGAAACTTGCTCACCATGGTTCCCCTCTTCTTCAAGCATGAATTTTGAAAGCTCAAACTCTTCTTCGACATTAGAGCTTTAAGGGGACAAAGTAGGAGGAAGAACTGAAGGTTCTTCTGTGACCCGCTCCTCTCTTTGAGCCTCTGGAACTATATAGGTTTCCTTCTGAAAGGGAGCGCTTGTAGGTTGGGGCACACAAAGCTATGGCGCACATGGTTTTGCCTCTACAAGTTACTCAGTCTCCTCCAAAACTATGCCCTTTAGAGATAATTGATTTTTCTCTGGAACAGGCACCCATATGATTTCCTCTTCCCAGTCGGAGTCACATGAGTTACGCCATTCTTCAACTGTCCTGCATTCGTTGAACATGATCACATTGGCTAGGGAATGGGTGTTGGTAGGGGGTTGTTCATTTATGGTACAACTAGGTAGAGGGGACTTGAATCCAAAAGAGAAAAGGGGAGAAGAATTGAGGTGAGATGGAAGGCTAGGGGATGGAGAAGGGAATTCAGTGCTAGGGGTAGCAGATAGGAAGCTAGACTCATGACATTGCTGCGATGATAGAGTTTGAGAAAGAGAAAACAAAGGAAAAGAAGCTGGTGACTGAATTACACATTGACAAGGTTGTCTCACACTTTTCTCATATGCCTCAATATCCTCAATCCACTATGCAAGGTGAGGTAGCATTTCAACCATGAAGTTGATCTTCTCCTTAGGGATGTAATGTCTTGCCAAAGGGTCGACCCATGGACAAGGTATCCTGTATCCAATTCTAAATGCTTTCATTTGTGTTATAACCCTTAAACTGCACCATGCCCATGCCTCCAATTTTTTAATCTCCTCTTGTAAATCAGCATCCTCCATGTAGTTGGTACCATTGCATGCGTCCCCTTGTTCTTGATAAGCTTCATGGCCAAACTAGTTTTGACCCTGATCATATGGGTAGGCATAATGGTCCTGGATCTGATCATAATGTTGATCTAGAGGAGTTGTGAAATACATTGGAGGCAGACTGCACTGCTGTAGGTGTGAATTCCATGAGGGGAATGAAGTCATGACTGCGTAACTTCATGAATGGCAGAATATGAATGATGTGGAAAGAAATATGAATGAAGATGGGTGGAAATGGATGGAAAAGGTCTGTAACTCAGAGAATGGGTCGTTGACTAGATGGATTTTCCAGATGTGATTGCATATGCCTCAAAAGACTGAATCTTAATAGGAACACACTAGCCTGCTAAGATGAAGTGGTAAGGTGCTTGTGTAAAAATTGTTAGTGTAAAATCACAACACCCCTGAATGGACTGGTACTTGAGTGGGACATTTATTGTGATTCCACGACATTGGACCATCTCTCAAGTTGTGGGACTTGCAAAACTTGAGATGGCCCTCCAGAGAAGGTTGGTTCCTTCTTCATAAACTACCTGCCCCAGTTACTCTAGTGCAGGCATAACTAATCTAATCATAATCTAACCATTCCAAGGGGACAAGGAGAGAGAGAGAGGGTGAAAGAGAGCCTACACTAAGCGATGATACACCAAAAAAGGAAGTGGCGAGATACTCTGCTGAGGGAAGATTAAATAGGGGAAAAAGGAGATGAGGGAGGTCAGACAAAAGTGACACAAACCCAAATCCAAATCCACCATCGAAACTCCATGAAACATGTCATCTTACACTTGCAAATTAGAAACACATGCATAGGAAGAAAACACAAAGATAGAGAGGCATAAAGAAACAACAAAACAATGCCAAGGGTTGAAGAACACCACAAAACATATGATTTTATTTCTCTATAAGGTGCATGGACTATTACATGGGTGCTCAGAGGCACAAATATGCTTTTCAGGCATAGGAGAAGGCTTACAGCTGAAATGGAGTCAGGAAACAACTTTGACAGAGTTTCCCCATATCCCAGAATGTCTCCCCCTTCTCAAAATGAGAAGTGTTTACAATATATAGATGATGAAAACCAAGAGAGAGAAGAGAAATTTGACTCTGCTCTTAAATTCCAACCACCAACCATCAATGCCCGCTACAAATCTACCTACAATCTTCCAATTCTACCTCTCTATGTTTGTTTGCTGTGTTAAAGAAGGAAGAGTGATGGATCAAATGAAATCTGATCTGGTAGTTGAAGCAATCGGATTCTACATTAGATCATCCTAAAAAATTTTTTCAAATTTTCACACACCTAACCTTGTCAAAATTAAATTCTCAAGCTCCCATGGTGTAGACGAGGTCGAGACCTTTCCAAAAAGTCTTCTCTTGCTCAAATCTGAGCTACTAGTCAAAAGATATGGCCGTCTGAAGATTTTGCATTGAGATTGTGAAAAATGGCGAAACGTAACCTTTGCAAAGCAAATCCACAGGCCCAAAATACAAACTGCACATTTTTTGAGAAAATGTAAAATACACAAAACCTCCCAAAGCCCTGCATGTCTGAAATGTACTTTTTTCCTAAAATCCTCCCGCAAGCCCACATCCTTCTCATTTTTTCTTTTGGTAAGAAATATCCAGCGGGCCTGGGCCCACCCTTACAAACTGGGCTTTTGTGAAAGTGGAAAAAGATGGAAAAAAATCCCACAGCCCCCCAACTTAATATATCCCAAAAGTCATCTTCGGGTCCATCAACCCAAATTTTTCACTTTAGCAAAAGGGTCTTCCCCAGGCTTGCTGGCCCCCTTGTAATTTAGGCATGACACGTGGCTTCTTTGGGTGTCGGAAGAGGTTCGGATTACTTTTATACTATACGCCTTTTCAAAACAAAAACCACAACATTCAAACAGCCTTCGATGGCTCACATTCCCACTTTGACTTGAAATACTTCCACATGTGTAGAGCTAGTGAACGTTTGTGGACTACTTTTGGATTTCACTTTTGAAGTTGAGTCGAAGAGACACGATGGCTCCTTCATGAAACTTTGCTCTATTTGTTTGTATTTGGCTAAGTCCCTTTTTTTTGGTGGGGGCTATATGTCTGACCCGAGACATGTGGAGCTCAGCGCGCTTGTTTGGGACTGTCCCTCTGAATTTTACCTTTGAAGTTGCGTTCGAGTCAACACGTGGCACCTTCCTCCTGGTTCTTTTATACTTAGCTGATTTAGGGCCGATTCAACCTTTCAGGCTCTGACCACGTGGCGGATTGGCACTAGTTTAGGATCCTTCTTTGAGCTGCGCGCCTTTTTGATTTTCACGTCATTGAGGTGCGTAGCACCTTCAGTATGGATCTTACTTTGTTTAGAATTTTCAACAGCCGGTTCTGCCCCTTGACTTCTTCTTTTTTGGCTTGGGGATACATGGAAGCTCCGAGCTCATTTGGGGGATCCGCCTCTAGATTTTTCCTTTAAGAGTTACGTCGTTGAGCCGATGTGTGGAGGCTTCTATTGCCAGTCCTTCGATACTTAGTCAATTTAAATAGCTAGGCTATGTCCTCCTTTTTGACTTTTGGACACATGGAGGGCTGGCATAAGTTTGGAGCCTCCGCTCTTGATCCTTCCTTTAAAGTTACGCCGGGTGAGACATGTGGTGCGCTTCCGCCGACACTCTTATACTTAGCCAATTTGGGCCTACTGCCATTTGTCTTCTATCAAACCCTAGACATGTGGAGAGCTAGCGCACAGTTAAGTTTCTGTCTTGGGCTCTCACTTTTAAAATTATGTCGAGATGACATGTGGTTCTTTTCGCTGGCCTTTATAAACTTAGTCGATTCTACGACCGGCTTTGTCCTATTTTTTGACTCTGACCACATGGTGAGCCCACGCTCAGTTTGGGAACCCATTCGTTGGACCGAAATTTTGGTGTTGCACCAATTAGACACGTGGAGGGTTCCACTTGCCCTGACACTTTTCTACTGTCGACTATCTCCTTTTTGGACTTGGGACATGTTGGTCGTCAAAAAGAACTTCACGAAGAGCAACAGTCAGGGGACAAGAAGTCCCTCCTCTTTAATGGGAGAGGTTCCCTTATTCAGAAACGAACCTATTTACACATATACAAAACATGATTTTCTTGTGGAACTTGGATTTTTACGAAAGTGTTTTCTATAAGGATCATCAATTACAAAGGGACTAAGGAATGAGAAAAAGAGAATGAGCAGAAAGGCACCATTTAGAATTATAGATGACAGAGTAATTCTTTATGCATGCGAAGGTATAGTGAATTGAAACAAGATCATTTGTATCATACTAATAAGATGAAATTTGAAAGACACAAAGTTCTATCAATAACATCTGTAAGAATACAAAGCTTCTTAATATAATATAGACAAATGATCTTAACAAGATTAAATGAAAAGCTTAGGGATAAAAGAGATCAGATAGACGAAGAATGAAAAGCCCTTCTGTATTGATTTCTTTATGATTTATTTACACTTTCAGAAAATAAGCCAAGTTCTTCCATTTCAAAATGTCAAGGAGAGGCCATTATATAGTTTACAATTCAGTTACTCTTGGTAACTACTTCTTTTAACTAAAGATTAGTTAAGGATTGCCAATCGCAATACCTCAACTTATTACAATAAATCTGAGAAAAATAATAGGAAGAGAAGAGAGGAATAAGGAGAAGAAGACAGGTGATTATGACTGGGAGGGACCCACTGACTTCAAAATCCGCTACCTGAATCTCTTCAATGCCTCGGCTATATCTCTGCCATGTGTATATTGGTCAATTCGCTTGAATCAGGGTTGAAATGAGCTCCGCATGAAAGCATTGTATCTACACATTGCACAAAGATTGGGAAACCACCAGGGAAAGCCAAACCACTGTCATGAATAATCTGTGCCATTGGCGTAGGGTTTGCATCTGTCACCCTTGGCCAAAAATCACTAAAGTCAAGATGGCGAACTTCACTGTACTCGATATCGGGAACGACAAACTCTAGGTTAGTGAGATTTTGTTCTTTCCCCTGAATTAATCTTCATGTTGGTAGTAATTTGGAGGGCAAGAGCTTGCAAGATAGACTTGGGAAGGAATTGCAGAGAAAAATGGATACGTGCGCAGGGAATTTAGCTTGCAAAGGTTTCGCGCAAAGATAGCAGGGAAGCAGTAGTTGTGCAAAATGCATAGGGGGTTCGCTCGTATATAGCCGTTTTAGGACGGAGAGAGAAGGTAATGACTGCACATTTAATACATACTCCCCAATGGAAATAAGCAAGATATTTGGGTAGAGCAGGAAAAAGACGCACAAATGCTCTTGGAACATGCGAGGAAAAAATACGCGAAGAACGCGGCTCAACCGAATCGGACGAAAATGGAACAATTGGTCTGAGCGAACTTGGGACATTTGGAACAAAAAGTTCTGACGGGCCCAAAAAGGACAGACTTCGGGTGAACCGGCCGATCGGGGAACAGAGAGTCCAATTGAACTTGGGACACGCGGGACAAAAGTACGCGAAGTACACAGCTCGGCTGAATCGGATGAAAATGGAACAATTGGTCCGGGCGAACTTGGGACATTTGGGACAAAAAGTTCCGATGGGCCTGAAAAGAATAGACTTCGGTTGAACTGGCCAATCGGGGAACAGAGGGCCCAATTGAACTTGGGATACGCGGGACAAAAATGTCCGACAGGCCCGAAAAACACACAAAATGACCTAAAAATGTAGATTTTCTCAATTTCTCGACTTCTAACATTATCAGCACAGCAGAAAAGACACTTAAACTCAAAATTTTAAATTTTCACCTTCTTAAGAGTAGGGGAATTTTGAGTGGACAACAGGACATGTGGAAGTTTCACGCTCATTTGGAACCTACCTTTTTTATCCATCTTTTGGAATTGCGGCAAGGTGAGAACATGATGCCCTCTCGAGTATTTACGCTTTGGGCTCAGATTCAAAATTGTTTATGGCTAAGTCCAAAAACTTCGAGCTCTTTCAAAACAATATTTATTATGGAGGATGATCCACCTTTGATTGTCGTTGGCCCATCATCAGCTTTTGACCTTGATGTATTTTGAGTATGCCTTCTCCTATTGGTAAGATTGAATGGGCATTGCAGGACTTACCTGTCCATCTTTAAAATTGTTTTTAACTCACGGCAAAAGTCGTGTTTGACCAATTTTGCAGGGGGTAAAATTTAACACTTATCCTGGTTCCCAATGTCCATTTAAAGTGGTCCGAAACAACGTTAAATAGAAACCATAAAGTCAGCACGCCAGATGGGAGGAGTCCCTCTGTGGAAGAACTTCATTCTCATAATGGAGAGAATTCTCTCAAGAAGAATTCACACGTTGAAGTTGAGCCAAAGAGTTTTTCCAGCTAATGTCATCTCCCTTAAACGAGGCAAGAAGACAATTCCCAACTCACAGGCCATGACGGGTAGGAAAACAAGGAATCCATTCAGCGCTTCCTATGTATATCCCATTCCATGTGAAGTCTTCATTTTTGCCATATTAAACACTTAGCTCAATTGATCTTTGGACATTACCCTTCAACTGGCTCCAGTTATTCTTGCATTCCCTTAAACCACGTCTTTCCTCCTATAAGCCCATTACCCTTCCATAACTGCTTCCTTAATTACAGATCCCTCTGTTTGTACAAATCGTATTACCCATATTCAACCCTGTGTCATGTTTCCTTCTTCTCTTCCTTTCTTAATTTCTTTTTTACCCCTCCTTTTCCCCATAGCTTTTTTCGTTCCTCAAGTTCCTGTCTTTTGGGTTCAATAACATTTGGGGGTCCATCTTTCCTACGTTTGAACTCCATTCTAATCTCTATCTTTCTCATTTGGCAACCGCAGAACCTTTGAGGGACGCACATCCTTCTCCTTCCAACCATCAAGTCCCTTGATTTTCCCTCTTTTTCCTCTTCCTGAACAAGAAAGCATTGTCTCGACCACAGGGATGTTTTAAAGACTTCTAGAGGATCAAAATTCCGTCTGATGGGAGAAAAAGGGAAAAGCAAGGGAGATTTTTAGACCAAATGGCCCTCCACCCCCTTTCTTCCCTTTTCCCCCCAGATAATTTCTCCAATGGAAACCTCGTTCCTCAAAAAGAAAGTTAAATACTACTTGTGTCATTCAAACTTAAGCCAAACAGGTTCCTCCTTTTCCTAAACAGGTCCTCTCACTGTTGTGGTCGATGTTCTCCTGCGATCCCTCCAAAAATGTCGGTAATGATATGCTTCTCTTTCCCTTCCTCTTCCTTTGACATGCAAGCTTACTTATTTTTATGGCCTTGTTCCTTTCCGCACAATCCAAACAGTTCTTTCGACCACCTGGAAGTTTTTGCATGCCCGTCAAGAATCTTATTTCTTTCCTCTCAGGAATATCATGAGCATTGTAGGTCAACTATGAAGGAAGAACCCTTTTGTCCTCCTCCCCCCTTCCCCCCCTGTTGCCCTACGTAGTCTCAATATGCCTCTTTCCTTTCCCTCCCAAAGGTTACTCTCCCCTCTTACCTTCTTTCCCCCCTCCTTCTTCTGTTTCCCTTCATACACGAACCTTTTCTCGTTCCACCTTTCAGTTAACCTTAAAACACCTTTTTTCTTCATTTCCCTCGTAACCTCTTTCACCTTCTTCAATCTTTTTTACCCTCACTCATTTCCTTCCAATCTATGGTGGAGTTTCATCCAAAATTCTTGCTTCCCCATCCTTTCTTCCCCCCCCCCTTCCTTTTTTTCTTTTCTTTTTTGCCCCTCCTTTTTTTTTTTTGACCAACCTCCTTCTCCTTTTTTTGATCCTTCGTCTCCCTCCCTTTTCCCCCCCCTTTCCCCTTTCCCTTTTTCCTTTTTTTTCCCTTTTCCCTCCTATTTTCTCTCCCCCTTTTTTCTCTTTTTTTTTTTTCCTCACCCCTTTTCCCTTTTCTTCCTTACTTCTTCCTTTTTTTTTTTTCCCCTCCTTTCCTTCAAAACTCCTTTATTCCCTTTTTCCTTTTCCTTCCTTTTTTTTTTCCCTTTTCCTTTTTCCTTCTTCTTTTCTCTTTTCTTCTTTTTCCTTTCTTTTTCTTCTTTTTTTTTTTTCCTTTCTTCCCCCCCTCCCGTTTTCCTTACCTCTTTTTTTTTTTTTCCTTTTCCCTTTTCTTTTCCCCCCCCTTTTCCTTCTTTCCACATCCCTTTTTTTTTCCCTTTTTTTTTTTTCCTCCTTAGGACTCGTGGTTTCCGTCTTCCACCCTTTTTTTTTCCTCCCCCTTTTTTTTTCCCTTTTTTTTCTCTTTTTTTTTTTTTTTTCCCTTCCGTCCTTTCCCCCTCCCCTTTTTCCCAGGCTTCCCTTTTTTTTCTCCCCCCTCCCCTTTTTTTCTTTCCATCCCCCTTCCTTGTCCCATTTTCTTTTCCTTTTCTTCTCCCCCCTTTTTTCCCCCCCTTCCGCCCCTTTTTTTTCCCCCAGTTTCCCCCGGTTGCCGAAGCACCAGTGGGGCCCTCCCGTTATGTAAAAAAAAAACCCCCCTTCTTTCTTTCCCCCGAGCCCCCCCTGGCCTTCCCCCCCCTGCCTCCGGAGGGGCCCGCCCCCAAATCCTCCCCTTTCCCTTCTCCCACCTCCCTCCAATCCCCGGGCCTTCCCTTTTCCCCCTCCCCCTTTAAAGCCTCTCCCTCTCATCATTAACCCCCACCTCCCTTCTATTCCCTTTCTTCAGGTACTCCCGCCTTCTTATCCCCTTTTTTTTCCTCCATTAACCTTTTTCCCTTATTATCTCTTCTTTTATTTCTTCTTTGGCGGGCCGCCTATCCCGCATTCCCCATCTTCCCCCCCTGATTCACGGACCTATCGGGATCCAAAGCTCCTCAGACTTCACAGCCTTACCTCTATGAGAACCCAGGATTGGGAGAGCCTTAAATTTAATTGTCTTCTTGACCACTTCCCTTTTGCCGTCCACCCTCCCCTCTCCGCTTTCTGCATCAACGATCTATCCGTTCCCCGGGCTTAAGAACCTCCCTCTTCTACCAGCTGTCATACATTTATATTTTTTTTAATATTATGCCCCCTTAAATTTGGACCGCATCGCTTTGTCCCCACTGTAAATACCTATCTTTACTAAGAAACATCACTCTAGTCCCCCCCATCCTTTCTTCCTAAGCTGCCCTCCTCTTTCCAGCTCCCCCCCCCTTATTAACCCCTTTACTCTCTTCCCTTACTTCCTCCATTGAAATTACATGAACGAAACTACGCCAAACACTTAGCACGTAGCCGAGTGAAGCACCGGGCCGGAATGGGCCAGGACAACCAAAGGCTTCGGCATGAGCTTCCCCTTTTTCCCTTTATCTCCATCCCCTTTTTCCTTTTTTTCTATTCCTTGTCCCCTAGATTCCATCCACAATCTTTCAAATTCCCCCTCCGGAATTTCTTCCAGTTCTTGCCATCCTCCTACCTAAATTCCCTATAAGAAATTCTTGAACCACCATCCTATACATCCCATGGATCCCCAATCCACATTTTCCCATTAGAAGCCCTCCTCCTTTGTTAGGTCTCCCTCTTTTCCTCCCCTTTTTCCCCTCCAGACCTTCTTTCATTCCCCTCATAAAGTCCCCTTTTCCCTCTTCTCCAACATCTTTGGGAATAAGGCAATTGAAAGTGCCTTCTACACTTTATCTTCAGTGTTAGGGACTCCTCTTAAATGAAAACCACTCCTTCATCAGAGCCAAATACCATGGTATTAACTAGCTAGACATAGGGGATCCAAGAATAATTTGACTGAAAGCAATCGTCCCACTCTTTTTCTTCCCTACCCATCCTTTTATGAGTGAATACCCCCCCCCTGGCTTTCAAGATTCAAGGCTGTCAAATACTTTTTTCATCATGGATCAATTAAGCGCCTAATAACCTCTTATTGTGACAAAGACACAGCATGGGGATCCAAGGTAGAGACATGCTATCGAAAAAAGCTATGGGGCCAAACCCATCGAGGGCATCTAAAGTTAAGTGACCGAGCAAGGTCAATACAATCCAGTCTGGATCCTTTCCTAACTTGAGGAAAGCTTTCCATTTCTAGAGAAGTCACCTACAAAACCACTGCATAATCAAAAGGACCGAATGCTGACAGGCAAGCACGGAAACTTTGGGATGATCAAAACTAGAATGACTGCCTGGAAGGCCGAGGTCAGCAATTTCTCCATCTTCAGCTTGGCGTAAACACAGGACAAGAGCAAGAATTCCATACTTCATCCGAACCTTACAAAGACTTTTTTAAAAAAAAAAAGAAGGAAGGCCTGGAAGGGAGGTCAAACCCGCAATCTCGCCATCTTCATTACTAAACCTCGAAAAACCACTTTCCCATCCTTCCTCTAACCTCAAAACCCCCTTTTTACTCCTCTTCCCTCAAAACCACTTCCCCCTCTCCCCTCTTCCCTCTTCTTCCTTAATCCCTTTCTCTTCCATCACTTCCCTACAAACACTTATTACCTCTCCACTCTTTCCTCATATTCCTTCCTAATCGCATCATCCCTAAGATTACCCTCCTTCGTCTACCTCTAAAACCTCTTCACCATCCTTCCTCTAAACTACAAAACCCTTCTTCATCATATTCCCTCCCCCTACTTTCATCTAACATCAAAACATTCCCAACCTTTCACATTTTACCTTCTCCATTCATCATCTTCCATCCTCTTCACTTGTCCTTTTCTAGTACCATATTCATCCAAACACATTCTTTTCATCATATTCAATCTTAACAAAATTCCTTCATTTAATCTCATAATCTCACCTATTACTCCTTTGCCAAACCTATAAAAGCTCTTCCCAATACTCTTCTAACCTCAAAGTCACTATTTACCTAATATTAAATTATTTCAATCCAAACATAAGTTTATTCTTCCAATATTACATATAAAGACCATTTTACTCATCTTATGTATCCCTAATCTCACCTCTTACATCCTCCTTAAACTATAAAACACATCATCCCTGAATCTTACTTATTTTTGTCAATTCAAACCAATTATTAATAATATCGCTCATCTCCCCTATCCATAATACACACCCAAATTATGTCTCTCTTTCTACTCCCTTGTCTTCCTCCTTCCCCTTCTCTTCCCTCTTCCCTCTAAACTCAATCCCTTCATCTTCTTTCTTTCCCTCCCTCATTCCCTAACCTCTACAATCTCCTCGTACTTACTCAGCCTTATTTCTCAAAACCCCTTTAATGTTGCCTTTCCATCATACCTCAGCTTCTGTCCTTCCATCATGAGAAAAAGGAAGGGAAGAAGAGAGAAGAGGGCAGAACAAAACAGGAAGAGAGGGCAAAGAGGAAAGAAGAACAGGGCGGGGAGAGGAAGAAAAACGGGAGGGGAAGAGGAAAAGAGGAAAGACCGAAGAAAGAGGCAAAGAAGGCAGAAAAGCGCAGAGAATAAAACGGACAAGACAAAAAAACGGAAGAGCGCAAGGCAGAAGGAAAGAAGAGAGAAGAGGAAAGGAAAGCGAAAACAAGGAACGATGAAGGAAACAAAAGACAAAAAAACGGCAGAAGAGACAAGCGTGCAAGAAAAAGAGGGGAGTGAACCGAAGCGCCCAAGACGCCAAACCAAACAAGATCACGAAAGGAGTGGTGGGAGGAAAACCAACACCCTGGAGGGGAAAGAAGAGGCAAGCAGCAGAAGGAAGGAAGGAAAGAGAAAGAGACAGCAGAAAGGAAGGCAGAGGAAAAGGAGGGAAGGAAAGAAGCGCAAAAGAGAAAGAAGAAAGGAATGAATGAAGAAAAAAGGGGAGGGAAGGAGGGAAAAGAAGAGGGAGAAAAATAAAAAATTAGGAAGAAAGGAAGCGAAAGGAGGGAATAGAAAGCTTGAGGTAACAGGGAAGAGTGTCTAGCGAACAAAGGACAACCAGAATTAATATAAACTACAAACAAATATTTCATTAAATATCTCATATTAACTAATATATTTACATTACATATTTAATACACAAAAACAATTATGTCATATTTCAACTATTAAATTCTAATACATATTAAATCATAATGTTAATATAAAATATAAAAAAGTTAGTTTAACTTACACGAAGAGGTACAGTGAATGTAACTAAGATAAAATATTTACCTACTCAAGATGGAGGATTACTTCCTGCCCATGATATCCTCCTCTTCAGTATTCCCTTAAAAAATAAATTAATATCATTCATTAACAGACCAGCCTAAATGTATTTCATAACCTTCGTTCAGTCAAGCACAGAATACCTCTGTCGTTACTGCAATCCAATTTCACATTCCTAACTGCGTTCATATTTCTCTCCAAAAAGAATTCACATTTCCATTTTTTCCTCCCGCATTACTTAACCTCTAAATGTCGTACCCTGTCCGTACACCTACCTCCAAACCACATTGATTCCTCTCTCTAATATTCCTCAAATCCCTTTGCTTCCATCCCTACCTTTCCACTTTTCCTTTGTCTGAATTTTCTTCATTATCCATAAAAACCACATTGATTCCTACTTTTCTTACTCCATACCCTTCCTTTGTTAATCCATCCTTTCCACTCTTCCTTTACGGATTTATCTTCCTTAGTCCCTAAAAACCCTTAGGCTTTAATCTACCCTTTCTTCCTTCGAATTTCTCTTCTTATTCCCTAAAAAATCAATAGGTTTTACCTTTTCTTACTTCCCTCCCTCCTTCTTTCCCTCCTCCTATCCCCTTCACATTGTTCCTCTAACATATAAATCTGCTCGGCATTCCCACAACTTTCAAACCCTCTAACTTTTAAACTTATTTCCCTTCGTTCCACAAACCTCAAAACCCCCTCGATTTCTCCTCCTCCCTCCTCTTCCATCCTTCCATCTTTCCTCTCCCCTCTTCTGTCCTGATTTCTCTTCCCTATTCCTCTTGACCCCTTCATGTTTCTTCTTCCATACTTCTCCTCTTCCTTTCTCCCCCATCTTTTCTATTCGCTCCTCCCTCTTTGGGACTCCGTCCAAACACATGTTCCTCCTTTTCTCTTCCATGTTCCCTCCGCCTCTCCAGTTGCGGCCCCACCATGTCCGGACAAAGCGTCAAACCACCCGGGAGTCTGCCGCTTTCCTCCTTCCCTTACCTGCGTCCCGCCGTTGGACATCGTTCAGCGCGGCCCGCCGGACGCAAGAGCCGCGGAAGTCAGGCCGCAAACAGCGAAACCGGCCGGCCCGACCAAGGACACAGGCGGCAAACCACCGTGGAGGCGTTGATTCGCGGACTCGAAAACAGGACGAACAGGGCCTCGGCAAGGAGGACAGACCTGCAGCAAAGAGGGCCCAGAGGCAGCGAACACGTCTAAACATCTTTAATTGTACATGCCCTCTAAAAACTACAAACCCCATTGAATTAATCAATCTTCCCTCAGGTAATTCACCTACATCCCTCTCTTCCCCTCTCCCCTCCTCCATATTTCGTATTCTCTTTCCCTATTCCTTCCACATCCTTTCCCATTATGTACTCCTCTTCCATTCCTCCCCCGCTTACTTCGTTTTTCATTCCTTCCCTATTCAACTCTTCCCTCCAGGACCCTTCCTCACTTCCTCTTCCATTCTTCACTCCATCTGCTCTTACAGAGGACAGAAAAAAAAAGACGAAATGCAGAGGACGGCCGGGAAAGAAAGAACGAGCAAGTACAACGTCGGAAAAGGCGGAAAGCAAAACCAAAGAAAGGCCGCGGACGGACCAGAAAGCCGCGAAACGAAGGAAGCGACAGAGGGAGCGGCCCGAGGACGGCCAAAAAAAGGAGGGAAGCAGAGGGGACCGAACCGAAAAGATGACGGAGAGCCGGCCAGACCGAGGCAAGAGGGACACCGGCATAGAAAGACAACGGAAGCAAGGAGAGAAGGAGGGAACGCCCGACGAGAACAGCGATAAAGAAGGAAGAGAAAAAGAGGAAGCCCGGGAGGAGCGGTAAAGAAGAAGAGAAAAGTTAGCAAACGAGGAAGAGGAAAGACAAAAAACAGAAGAACGGAAGAGGAGGCAGCAAGGACGAGAACAGAGAAAAGACAATGAGGGAGAGGGAACGAGGCAAGCAAACCCAAAAGGAGGGAGCATAGGGAGGACAATGAAAAGACGGAAGGAAGGAGGAAAGAGCGATAAGGAGGGAATAAGGAACGCAAGAAAAAGGAAGAAAGGAAGAGGAAGGCGCGGAACGAAGCAAGAGAAAAGAGACAACGAAGGACGAGAAACAGAGGATAGAGGGAAGGGAGGGAGAAAAAATTGAGGCCACTCCATCCTAACTTCCTCTTCTTCTTTAACTCACTCCTCTCCCCTCTCCACGCCTTCCTTATAAATTCCTCGATCCTAGTCTTAACCTCAAAACCCACCTGATTCCCTCACTCATACCTACCCTCCCTGCATTCCTTTCATCTATCCTTTCGCTCTCACACCCTCTAGATTACTTTCCCTAGTAGCCTCATAATTCATCTTTTTCCTCTTCCTTAGTTTGTCCAAAAACCCATCCTTACGTCCCATAATCTTACATCACTCCTACTTTCCTGTGTTCATTAACCTCGGTCATGCTTTCCACCCGCCATACAAAACCATCCTCAGGGATTCGTCTTCCCTTCTTTCCATACACTATCCACTCATAACACTAATGACTCTCAAAGATCTTCCTCATCATTCACCTACAACCCCCCTTGATTCCTCCTCATCGCTCCCTCCCTCCTCTTTCCTTCCTTCTCATCCCTCCTTTCCCTCTCCCCTCCTTCCCTAGACTACTCTTCCCTATTGCCTCATAATCCCTTCTTTTCTCCTCTTCCCTCCTCCCTCCTCTTCCTTTCTTCCTTCCCCTCCCTCTCCCCTCTTTTCCCTTCCTTCTTTCCCTCCCTCTTGTCCCCTCTCCCCTCCTTCCTCTAAAACCTCTTCCCCGTCCTTCCCCCAACCTCAAAACCCCCTTGATTCCTCCTCCTCCCTCCTCCCTCCTCTTCCTTCCTTCCATCCCTCCTTTCCCCTCTTCCCTCCTCTAGAGTACTCTTCCCTGTTACCTCCTAATCCCTTCTTTTCTCCTCTTCCCTATTCCATCCAAACACCTTCCTCCCTTCCTCGTCCTTCCTCCAACCTCAAAAATCCTTGCCTCCTCTTCCCTCCTCCCTCAAAACACCTTCCTACCTTCCTCGTCCTTCCTCCAACCTTCAATATCCTTTCCTCCTCTTCCCTCCTCCCTCCAAACCCCTTCCTTCGTCATTTTCGCTCCTCCCTCAAAACCCCTTTCTTCCATCAACCTTTTCCCTCCTCCCTAAAAATCCACTTATCCTCTTCCTTCCAAGCTACATTTTAAGCCCCCACTGTCTATTTTTTATTTGTTAATTTTTTTTTATCAAATTTAATATATAGAGATGGCTCAAAATTGAAATCACATATTTAATAATGATTGACTCTCAACACATGCCTATAAATACATTAAAAAATATATAAAACCTAAGATATATGCTAACCAAAATAAAATGGCTTATTGATAGCAATAATAAATACATATTTGAAAACCTAAATGTTTATAGAATTCACCATATTACATTAATTAAAGAGGGAAAAAACATTAATTTAAAAAATAGTATGACATAGTGATACTCACAATATTACAACTAAAAAACATGATGAAGTAAAGATAAATATATTGTTGTAATCTAAGCATAGCCATAACAACCCAAACTCGTAAAAGCGAAGCTACAATAGAATAATAATTAGCATGGGAAAAGTAGCATAAAAATGGATGTGGTGAACAAAAGGTTAGAATTGATAGAAAAGATTTGTTGTTGTGATCAAAAAGTTAGAATTGGTAGAAAAAATTTGATGTTGTGCAAGATGTGTGCAACTCTCAATCTATATAATTGATAGATTCTAAATGAGGCAACATTGTCTAAATTTCTTCCAATATCATTCGAGTCAAGAGTATGGCATTTGTTCAACAAAAGAATGTGTTATTATTAAGTGTAAATACTTGATTTATACCATATTCTAATAATATTTATCCTCTTCATAGTGTAAAGGCTCGATTAATACCATGTTCTAACGATATTTATCCTCTTCATAGTGGGCCATTCATTCTTAACTTGGTGTTTATTATTAAGTGTAAATACTTGATTTATACCATGTTCTAACGATATTTATCCTCTTCATAGTGTAAAGGCTCGATTAATACCATGTTCTAATGATATTTATCCTCTTCATAGTGGGCCATTCATTCTTAACTTGGTCTTTATTTTTTGGTGTCTTTTTTGGTTTCATTATAAATACTTAATACCATTGAAATTTGATGTTATAATTTTTGCGCCAAGATACTCCTAATAACATTAATAAAATAAATTTGTAAACATAAATTTTGTGAGAATTCACTATATTACATCAATTTAGTAAGGAAAAAACACGGATTTCAACAATTGTATAACATATACATACTTGCAAATTACAACTAAAAAGACAATATGAAATAAAGAAGAATACATTGTTGTAACTAACCACACCAGTCCAAACTCATAGAAGAATAAATAGGCATGGGAAATGTAGAATAAAAAAGGATGTGATGATAAAAAAAATAGAATAAACTAGCATATTACATCAATTTAGGAGTGAAAAAACACCGATTTCAACAATTGTATAACATAATGATACTTACAAATTAAAACTTAAAGGACATTATGAAATAAAAAAGATTAGATTGTTGTAACTAACCCCACCATTCCAAACTCATAGACTAATAATTAGCATGGGAAATGTAGCATTAAAGAGGATGTGATGATCAAAAGGATAGAATAAACTAGCATAAAGAAGACAACTCAGCGAAGGATAGACAGCGATTTCAATTTATATTCTTTTCCAAATATAATTAAAACAAATCCATCAATAAGAAATTTAAGCCCAACAGAATGGGAGACATTTTGCAATTACAGAACAACGATATAAACAGTTTAATAGCAGTGCCTAACAAGTACGTGAAATCTTAGATACAGAGTATAAAGTAAAAACAGTACTAGGCATAAAAATATCAAACTACAAAGGAAAAATGTAAACCTTGTAAATGCACTTTGATAGGTAATACAGAACATTTCGGCTGTGTAAAGACATTTCTCTCAAATCTAGGCAAATAGCAAAAAAGAGAATAACATAATTTATAAATAGCCAGCATAGAGACTGACTTCTACTATGAATCGTAGTTGGGTATGACTGTAACTGGACATTTTCACCTACATTTTGTAACTAATATATTGTTGTAACTAACCAAATTTAGAGGCATAGTAATCCAGGCACAGCAGAACATTTGTGCATAATAAATTGAGAGAAGGGAAGCATGGCAAAAACTAGCATAATGAAGGTAACTCAACAGATGATGGACAGAAATTTAAGTGTTTACATTCTTTTCTGGCGGTCAAAAGCATAGAATAAAGAAGGCAACCCAACAGATGATGGGAAACAATTTAACTGTTTACATTGTTTTCTGAATTGATTTATATAAAATCACGAAAACAAATCGATCAATAACTAGTTTAATTGCAACGAAATGAATGTAATTTTACAATTAACGAACAACGATCTAAGCAGATTAGACGCCCAATCTAGAGAAAAGAAACTAATATAACTGAAGTCATGAAGATGATGGAGAGTAAGGGTGACATGCCTGCAGATCCCTGCCTCTTCTTTTTTTTTGAACCTTCGTGGTTTCCCTGGCAACACGTACACCTACACATAAACAGCACCAGCACACCAATGTTAGATCATATGGCATATAAACAACACAGCAATGTTTCATTCCAAGAAATCCCCTGGCAATACCTACACATATACAACACCAGCACACCAATGTTTAGATGAAATGGCATATAAACAGCACACCAATGTTTGATTCCAAGGCATCCCCTGTCTGTGGCGAAGCCGTTGGGTTTTCAGGCTTTGGCGGCGTGTTTTATTCTGGTTAGTTTAAGCGGATTTGTTAAAATAAAAACCACTCTGTATACCTGCAAGACTACTCTTACTCATTTACTCCATAATCCTTTGGTGTCGTGTAAAGAAAATGTAAATAATGGAGCATTCAAACTATGGATTTTGGCACAGGCTTAAAAGATCCTCTGTGAATAACCGTAAAGAAGAATCGGTTATAGTTTTCCGTAACAGATTGCTAAGACTAAAGCATCCATTTGATACAAAGAACGCACAAGTTTGCAAACTCTCAGGTTCCCTAATACATGTCCTGTGTTAAGTGCATTCAGACCAAATGGTAAGCTAAAAATAACAGAGTTTAAAAACATTTTAGCATATTGTTATCAGTATGGGAATAAACACATATTTCTAGTTTAGTTTGCAAGTGCAACACAGGGATAAAGAATAAAGCTATTTAACTAAAATCTAAAACCTAACAGATAAAAGTGGGTTGAATCCCAATATGATTAAGAACATGAAAACTGAATAATTGTGCGTTGCCCATTCAACTTCCATGACTATAGTTGTGTCTCTGTGTATAGCTCTACTTGCGTCAACAGCAGACCCTCATCAAAGGAACACCTACGTTAGATGAGATAGCATTTATACATAAAAATAAGTGCTAAGAGCAAGTATGTATACCTCCTGATATGCACCAGGGGCCTGCCCTTTTTCCTTGTTCTCATCCACCATCCATTGCTGCATATAAACATATACACAATTTATTTATATAAAAAATGTTCACACAAACTGCTATCAGAAGCAAACTATTACAATCAATTAAGAATCATCACAGAGCTCCGCCATGTCGGATACACAGAGCTTCACAATCTGGCCCTGCGGAAGGCTGTTGTGCCCTGCTCTGTTACAGAGATCACCCATTCTGCCCTGTTCTGTGCAATAGGTGAAAATGATGAACCATTCTGAATTGATCAACATATATGAAAGTGTAATCATGTGGCCATGGAGAATCTAAAGGATCTGGTACCTGCATACGAACTCATCACACAGAGTTCGAGTAAAACGCATTGACGAGTGAATCAACGACAAGCTCAGATTCGTAGAAAGAAATGCAATGATTAAAATGTAGCTCAAATGTTGTGAAGATAATCTGATCAACCTGATGTCGATTGGTCCTGGATCTGTATGCGCAGGAAATGATTTTAGGAAGAATGAACAAAAAGAATAGTAAAAAATACACAGCATAAGCAAACGAATTTCATGTGATCTGCTCTGCTCATTTACAAACCGCACAATAAGATAACTAAAAAATACAGAGCATTAGAAGAAGAAGCTTACCCTGCTAGGGCATCGTCGCTTGCAGAGAATGGGAAAACGGAGAATTTCGACCTCCTCGGCGACAAACTTGCAGAGAAAGTGCCGAGGCAAAGCGAAGGCATTGCGCATTGCAGAAGATGGGAAGACGGAAAATGGCTCAAGCTCTGCCCCAAATCCACAAATCCACAAATCAAGTCTTTCTCATACTATAACACTGCAGAGACGCCCCAAAACCCCATTTTATAACACCGAATACTCCGCTTTTCATCAACGGCACAATTTCCATGGTGTCTCGGTCACTGTTTTTTTCCGTACCGTTCGGAGCACTTTTCTTATTTGCTTCACAAAAAAGAAAATAATGAATAATAAATAGCTTTTCGTCAATTTCCATGCTCCGTCACATCACCATCCCAGCTGTCTAAATGACTTGACTGTTTTGTACCGTTTGAAGAACGATATTTATTAGCTTTTAAAAAGCACATCTTAAAAAGTTACCAAAGAAAAATTAAAATGAGTAAACAAAAAACAAGGCCATGATACCGAAGGAGGTGAATTGAAGGGCAGAACGAAGAAAATTGTCGTTAGAAATGTAAATGTAAATGGTATCGTACAACTTTTGGTGTTGTAGTGCATTCCATAAAATGGTTATATTCATGGGCACGTTAACATGTGTTATGTTTTTTAACCATAAGTAAGTGTCATTTGATATGTTGTGTTTTGGAAGAGGGCAAGGAGGAGACAAAGTGCATAATTTTGTGTCAAATTTTTGTTGACATGAAATCAATTGAAAATTGCAACACACATCAATATTTTGTATATAAAATGTGCCATATTGGATCAATGTATTTCCCTCCATCTAGCCACACATCGGAGGCATGCATTTAGTATGTAATCGTGGACTTGAAGATGCAATTAAATGCAAAGTGCAGGGTCACTTATAATTGTCCCAAATATTGTCATATTATTATTTAGGTACTTAATTAATAAGAGTTTTCTTGCTTAGAAAATATAAAAGTGATTTTGAGACTGAACATACTACAAGAACATGAAAAAAGAAGCTAAGGTCAAGGTTTGACCCTCATCCCTACAATTTGAAAACAATTATTTTATAAAACTGAGAAGAAATTTGCAATGTACCTTGTACATCTTGTAAGTAATACTCTCCATACTGTGTAACAACCTTCATACATATATATAATTCAAATTACTAGTGGAGAGACACCAATAGTTGAGCACGGTACAATTACGAATATAGTGCCTAGAATACACAACACCCAAGAGTTGTCACAATACAAAAATTTTTGACAAGAAGAATGAAGGGCAAGGGTATTGTAATTTTTCCGTCATATAAGTTGCTAAACATTTAAAAAGAACCAATTACATCCTCAACATTGATGATAATTCATGTTCCTTTTTTCTAGTGGTATGATAGGGCACAAGTCCCAATGACGAGCAAGGTTCAAAGTCAGATATGCATGCCAGCACATTAGAGTGGTTTGGCAATTATCACAGAGGAGACAATTTTCAATGAATCTTTCATACTAAGACAATATGTCAAGGTGAAGATTTGGCTTTGAATGAGTCCTTGCAAATAATAAATATAGGGGGTGCACCAACCCTTATTGATTGCTTGTTGTTAATTGTATACGTAGTTTTACACTTGAGTTATAAGTTGATTACACAAATATAGACTTGTGATGAAAAGCCAAAAGGTCATCATTGAGTTGTGAATTTATCTTATACAAGTACAAATATGATATGTTGTATTTATTTATGGTACTTCCATCTTTGGGGCGTTATATACAAGGGAACATCATGTGTTATATTTTTAGTTACAAATCATGATTTTTTTTTTGGATATTTCAATGTGTGATATTATGATTTGATGTAGATTGTTATGATATTTTAGAGATGCATATATATATATATATATATATATATATATATATATATATATATATATATATTGGTATAAACTTATATGTGATTTTATTCATCATAGATTCATTGCATGAAATGCACTTCAAAATCCACCCATTGAAAGCTTGAACGTAAGCCCTTTGGGAACCAACCCAATTTTCTAAAACTTGCATGCCCAATTACAACGCTCATTTG
>CM034154.1:182985163-183093033 GCA_019776745.2 Taxus chinensis
TTTGTGATGAAACCTCTTAAATTCTTTGTAGTCCAAACGAAGACATCTGCGGAACTCTTGAAAAAGCTGAAAAAAATCAGATTTCTCTTGTGGAGGAAACTTTGCCAATTTTCAATGTCTTGCCTTCATCTACTAAAATAGGCTCTGAATCTTCACCCTTTACTTGAATGTTCGCTTCTCCTTCCGGAAGTGATCATTCGGGTTGAAGATTGACTCCAAGGTTATGAGGGCCTTTGGTAATTTGTTAGTTCTCAGCTGTACCATTTGGTCACCATACTGCTTGCCTCCAGTCTTGTCTTGGTTTCTCATGGAGAACTCAGCCTCTTCTTGTAGGAAATTAACAATCTGTGATCATTCTCGAAGACTTGCCAGCTTGTGTTGTTATCCGGAATAGCTGGTCTCACAACCAATTTGATATGAGGCTGAGATTTTTCACTTTTGATATTTTCTACAACGTCAAATGCAGCCCCAATTGCTGCCAGTTTGTCTACTACTTCATTCATTTTTCATGGGATGGAATTGATGCTAAAAGCTTCAAAATCTTCCATAAGATCCCATACCCGATTTTTGTAGAACTTAAGCAGATTATTCTTGATAGCATGCTGCCCCTTAATTTGGTGTACGATCAGCTCGCTATCACCAAATACTTGCAAATTCTTGATGCCTTTCTTCTTTTCCTAGTGCATTCCATGATTTAAGGCTTCATACTCATCTGTATTATTTGAGCAAGAAAACGGAAAACGGAAGGTTGAGTAATACTTTGTACCTTGCGGACAAATGAGCATAGCTCCTCCTCCTGCACCTTGTCTACTCCTTGACCCATCAAAGAACAATTACCATACTTCATTCTTGTCTTTATGATTTGGCTTGGTGATGCTGGGGAGAGGTTGATTCTCTTCATGTAAACAATAAACTCCTAGCTCAGATTCTTCTATTTCTTGATAAGGATCAAAAACATGCACCTTGCTTGCCCATTCATCAAGAGTCAAATCTGGGATGCTTCCAACCTTAGTGTCAGCTTCATCAGTGCTTGGATAATCTTCTTGATCAAATGCTAAACAGTTGGTATTGATTTGGCTTGGAGTGTAAGGCTCAATGTGAAAGTTTTCGATAAGTTCAGACCTGATTGTGGCTTTGGTTCCATATCTTGTTCTGAATAACATGTGTGACCAGTCCGCCGAAAGATAGCCTCTAATTTTAGCAGTGAAGTCTCTTGACAAGCACAATGCCAAGAGTGGTGGCAGGTCTATGACTGACACATCTTGTAATACTATTATGTTGGGACAGGCATGCAGTGTGAGGCTCAAACCTTTGATTACTCCAACCGTTGTCATTGCTGTCCTGTCTAATTGCACTACACCCTTGAGGATGACTTCATATTGGAGTCCTAGCTGATAAGCTATTTGCTTGGGCATCCCTGAGCTACTTGCCCCGGAATCAATCATGCAATTGTGCACCAATTGGTTTCCAATGATTAATGAGACATAAAAAGGAGGGGGGAATATAGGGGATATTTAAGTAATCACTAGAATCACACCATTAAAAACCTCTATAAAAATGTGTATTAAACTCCCTTGGCATACCTGCCTTCCTATATATTTACATATGTGTTTCATCTTTAGAATATATCAAAATGTGTGGGTTCATCTAAGCTCATGGTCTTGGAAGTTCTGGTTGATAATTATGTTGATCATGAATATAAGAATGAATTGGAGGAATTGAAATATATCAAGATGAATCTATCCTATCGAAAGGATTGTGGTCCAATGGTATGTATGATGGCATAAAAAGTGTTGTCTAGCCATCTGTCAAAGTTTCAATTTCAGGAGATGTCAATAAATAACGGATGAGGCCTTAGGTGAAATGAAATCCGCAAATTGCTTAACAGCTAAACCTAATAATTATGTGCATCTACCCTGTGCAAGCTTCAGATTCAATCAAAAAAGATGAACCCATCCATTTTATAAATTTAGTAGGTGTCACTAAATGGTAAATGTAAAAACTTGGAGTCAGGAACATAAAATTCATACGATGCTTTAAATTGTATTGTGGGACTTAGAGATCTTTATATTAATATTTTTGGTTTGAAACTTTCTTATATGAATAACTTTAATTAATATTACGTTGATTGATGGTTTCTTGTCGCAATTTTATTGGATTATCTTTTTTTGTGAGATTTTTACTAATAACATTAGTCATTACTCATAGAAATCGTTTGGATAATGATTTTTAGTTGCCCAACAAGATGAGGATTGGAGTTTATGATAGCCTTATCTAATACAAAATTATTTGTTTAGAATATGTGGGTGCCCTGTTTTAGTGATATGAACACTGCCTTTATAACTCTATATTTCTTGTTCAACTGGCTTTTGATTAAATAAAAATTTATAAAATTGAAATGTAGACATGTTGTATCCTTAACTATTGCGTCATACCATGTCTGCTGCTATGTATTACAGATTGGAGAATTGAAAAAACTAGTTGAGGAAGGAAAAATAAAATATATTGGCCTGTCCGAGGCTTCTGCATCAACAATTAGAAGAGCGCATGCTGTTCATCCTATTACAGCAATTCAAACAGAGTGGTCTTTGTGGACTAGAGAGGTAGAGAAAGAGATCATCCCAACTTGCAGGTATGTGAAGTTTTAAAGCAATTTTTTTTTGGGTACAATAGGACCTTTTTGTCTCCTATATATTTGGGATTTGCATTGCAGGGAGCTTGGTATTGGGATTGTGCCATACAGCCCTTTAGGCCGGGGTTTCTTCTCTTCTGGAGCAAAGATTGTTGAAAGCTTGGGAGAGAATGATTTTAGAAAGGTATTTACATATGTTTTTGTTATCAATTCAATCTTGTTGAGAAACTATATAAATTGATTTTTAATTTAAAATTTGCATAATCTCTGACTAAGTGAAAGTACCCCTTTCTTCAGAATATGCCGAGGTTTACAGGGGACAATCTTCATTTAAGGAACGAGGATACATTTGAAAAGTTGTGTGCGATTGCTGCTAGCAAGGGATGCACCCCAGGGCAACTTGCACTTGCTTGGGTTCAACACCAAGGAAATGATGTTGCTCCTATTCCAGGCACAACTAAAGTCAAGAATTTGGAAGAAAACATTGGTGCACTTTCTGTAAAGCTTACAGCCGAAGATATAAAAAACATAGAAACCACAGTATCCTCTAGTGGTGTCTTTGGAGATCGATATGCTGACATGAGTGGTACAACTATAAATATAGAAACACCTCCGTTATCTTCATGGAAAGAGGTGTAGACTGTTTAGCTAAATCCTTTCTTGGATAGTTTAACTGTAAATCTAAATAAATTATGACAATGTGTGATGTTTTTTTCCCAATATTTTCCTTTAATTGATTCTAGCTGTGTCATCTGGCTTGATGTAGAATTTTTTCAACCTAATTACCTTTGAATATCACTATGAATGCCTCCATGATACTTCGTATCTACCATATTTTATCTTCAGATAAAACAATAAATCAGACCTATATGCATAAATAAAGGTTAATCTAGAACATAAGAAAGTAAAAAGGACTGATAAAATTAGAGAATTTAAGGTTTCTAGCATAATAATTGATTATGCACAAATATGAAGACATTCGTCAATGATAAAGCACAGAAAATAAATCATAATAAGAAAATGAATTAACCTCCAAGAGGCGGACCCCGTAATGCTTTCCTACTAGATTGCTAAGCCACTTTTCGTAATTGGTTAGCTCTAGATTTGTTATGAATTTTTACTGTCATGTATGTTTAGTACACTTGTTGGGTGTCTTAAAGCTTCTTGTCACAAAACATTAAAAAAATAAGGAGTTTTTTGTGGGCAGCTCTACTCACAAGAAGGGATGTCACGCGAAGGGCTCAGGGTTCGTGATGTTCATTTGGAAGGAATGAGCGGTTAGTTGATTATTGAGGTATGGAAGGGAATGAGGTTTGGAAAATCTTCTTTAAGGAATTGTTTCATTACTAATCTGATCCGTGCAAGAGCAAAGTTGAATGGTCTTAGTTTTTTAAACCCTTCCCGTTATTTGATCTCTCGTCAAAATTGTGGGAACATTTGTAGACGAGTATTGGAAAGTGAGGGAATCCATTAAACCATCGCTATTATAGAATGACAATAGATTTAGTGATGGTATATCCATCAACCAACATTTGTGGTGGTTGTCATCAATTACCTTTCATGTGGTCTTCTTTGCTGATGTGTGTTTTTTTATAGCCAAGAAATCGTAAGCCCATTGATCCAGAGGAGCGAATATTAATGCACCTCGTTGACTCTAAACCATAGGGCGAGCTCCCCTATAATGTCGAGGTGAAGTAGGGGGACCCAGTGCCGCCCATCAATTTGGATCGAGGATCGAATAAGAGATTCGAGTAACCTAATTCGTTTCTCCCATACAATTGACCTACCCCTAGGGTTTAAAAATGTTTGATGGTAATGTTATCCCAATTCCCCCCCCCCCCCCCCAAGGAAAAATTGGTCGAACGCGATCTTGCACAGGAAGAACGGAAAGGTTGGCCCAGTTATGTGGACTCATAGTCGACCCCAAAAAACTGAGTCCGGAAGCGAGTAGAGCACAAGGTCGGTGGAAGCCTCCACGTCTCTCAATGATGCAAGGTCAAAAGTGTGACAGAGGAGTCGTCCCCAAACAAGCGCATGCTCACCATGTGGTCAGAGTCAGGAGGGGGCAGAGCAGGCCCGAATCGGCTAAGTGCAACAAGGTCGGCGGAAGCCTCCATGTGTCTCAGCGGTGCAAGGTCAAAAGTGCAACAGAGGAGGAGTCCCCAAACAAGCGCAGGCCCTCCATGTGGTCTGAATCCCAAAAAGTTGAACCGGTCATTGAAAAGTCTTAAGGATCAGCGGAAGCCTCCACGTGTTTCTTCAACGCAACTTCAGAGTTAAAATCTGGAGAGAGTCCCAAAACAAGCGCAGACCCACCACGTGTCCAAGGTCAGAAAACGGTCTCATCGGTCTCATCGGCCGTTGAAAAAGTCACAGAGTCGCAGGAGGGGCTACGTGTCCCAACGACGCAACTTCAAGGGCATGACACAAAAGGCAGGACCCAAACATGCGCGAACCCCCCACGTGTCCCGAGTCAGACATATAGCCCCCGCCAAACAAAAGGGACTTAGCCAAACACGAGAAAATGGAGGATCGGCCCGCCGATGATGCTACGTGTCCCATTGTCATAATTTAGGGAGCTGGCTACGAGGGTCCCACCTGCAAGGGGTTTTTTGGCATTATATATGGTGGCCCCCTTTTACTCACCAAAGGGACGAAGCATATAGTGCTCACTTAGGACCCGAATCGGCTAAGTATAGAAGAGCCAGTGGAAGCCTCCGCGTGTTTCATCGGCGCAACTTCAAAGGCGCGGCCCAAAGACAGACCCTGAACTAGCGCCAGCCCTCTGCGTGTCCCATGGTCTGAAAGGTAGAGCCGACTGTTGAAAAGTAAAGGACCAGCGGAGGCCTCCACGTACCTCGTCCGTGCAACTTCAAAGGCAAAATCCAAAAGCGGTCCCCAAACATGCGCCAACTCTCCACGTGTCTCGGGTCAGACACAGTGTCTCCGCCAACAAGGGGCTTAGGCAGAATACAAAGGAAATAGAGCAGGCCCGCGGACGACGTCACATGTCTCTTTGGCGCAACTTCAAGAGTGTAGAGGAGGGGGCGAAACCTTGAGACACGCGGGGCTGCCACATGGATATGCGCGAATAGACCCCATACTCGAAGTACCTTCAAGCGGCCATATCTTTTGATTAGAAGCTCAAAATCGAGCGGGAGGGGACGATTTAGAGAGCTCTCGACCCCTACTACCCACCTGCCACCATTAATGTTTCGACCCACCATTTTTTTGGCCGTCAAGTCTCCCACCTGCCACCATGATGAAGAATGGGTTTCCTTTCCTGCCCAGCAGGGAACAATGACGTGGGCATGGGTGTTGTAGCGAGACCCATCATTGTGGCAGGGGAATTCAGTGCTCCTTCAGGGGTGGTTGGAATATGGTTGGATTTTTCCCTCCTTTTATCTCTCTCATTCTTCCCATATATTGTACAAGAGGGACAATTTCAAGTGGTAGGACATTTTGATTTTGCACCCTCCCCTCTTCTTTGGTCCACAGATGAATTTGTGGAGTTCTAACCTTCCATAAAGACTATAATGCAAGTTTTTTGCCTCTTGGCCATTATAATGATCTGTATCAATTTGTGAAGCAATAATACATGTCTGTGGATGATTTCAACACTCTCTTGTGTCCATTGCCTTTATCTGATCTTTCATTGCAATATTGGTTATCTGTGCATGGTGGTTGTATTACATTTTAATGGTCCGTGTTTAATAGAAAAGTCGGTGTTCAACATTCCTTTGGTGCATCACCTCTGTTAGATTAGGTTTCATTTCTTGTATTCCCTTAACCTTGTCTCCTTGGCAGTTAGAGTAGGATTTAGAACGATCCTCTGCAATCTGAATGTGTGCACCTAAACAGAGGAATAGGAGCCGACCTTCATCCGGAGAGCTCTCTCGACTTGCAAAGTCCCACACTTTGAGAGATGCTCCATGTTGTGCAATCATACCTGAGAGTCTCAACTCATCTAGTTGCAGGAACATTCAGGGGTGATATGTGATTCTGCACAAATAGGTCATGGATAAACACCATAAGTAATAAATTTAAGATTTTATATTTATTTTTGTAACAGTCCCAATGAAGTGGGATGACATGCAATTTTTAGATGATAGGATCAAGTGATTCTCCCTAAATTAAAAAAAATGCAGATTTTTGATATGTTATGTCATTTATAAGGATACCCTTCATGAGTCCAGAATGAACCTTCAGAGCAAGTAGTGCTATCATCAGGAGATTGTTTGATGAGGTTTACTAGGAAGATCTAATTGACACATCTAAAACATAGATCATAAAGAATGTGAATGAGGTGAACTTGAATCCAAATTTAGACCCACATAAGCTATCAAAATGAACCTTGGGAATATACTTTCTCAAAATAGAAATTGCTTATACAAAATTTATACCCCAAAAGATTTAGGCTGAATGACTAAAACCCTTTAAAATAGGATAGTATAACTGACCAAGCATATAGATTATGAAAAGACTATCTTCTAACACCTGATGATTTATGAAAGTTGTGAGACTAAGTAAGCATAAGGTGCAACATGACCCTAATTTCTTATCATTTACTAGAATAAATTTGAAGTAACATGTTTTGGTTGAAACATGCATCATTGTCATCGATTGAATCCATAATGGATAAGCATCAAAGACCTCGTAAGAAATAGTATGGGTTTGATCATATCAAGTTCTATTGCGGTGTACATTTTATATGCGTAGTAACGTATAGAAAACTATCCTCTTTCTAAAGGTAGATAGTGGAAAACCATGCACGTTTTTACTATTAAGAGTTTGTGTATACCCGATTTATGATTTATTTCAAACTAGTCTTTTATACCTCTATTTTTAGTGCATTATAAATTTTGATATTGATATGTATATGTATCAAAAGTGCCACCAATGTCACTCAAGCCAAGATTGACTAAGTATAACTTGATACAGTCCTATAAGTAGGGCTAATTCTATACATATTAAAAAAAATCTAATTTTCGATATTTTTTGAGGTAGTTAGGGGTGGGGGGCATGGTCGGCTATCCATTATTTTTCAAATTTCAAAGTATTTTTACTTGGAAAATCATAAAAATAAATACTCACTACAAATATTTAAATAAAACCTATCCCAAACTAGATGATTTATTTATCTTTCTACCAAAGGGTTTTCAAAAATAATAAATAGTTCTCAAAAAATGAGGGGGTACACGACCAAATATCTAGTATGTATTCTACAAAAACAAGAGTACCTATTGGAATTTTAACTCTCTAAACCACTTATAATTAACCATTTTTTAAAAAAATTAGTAGTTTAGGAACTAGACTCGAAGTGCTACAATTCATGTTCTTATAACATCATCAAGTTTTGAGTATAGCTATTTCAAAAAACTCGTACAAGTTGAAGTTTCTTGTCTTTCAGAAAAATACGTCCACGATTAAGACCCCCTTTTGGCCCCCATTTCCATGCACTTACCCCTCCCCAATTTGAGACTTTTAAGTCCCTAAAAGCTTTAGGAATTGATTAAGCAAGGTGAAATTCTATCAATCACATATGAGTCCCTCTTTTGGATGGTGCATCTTGTATAACTCCAACATTCACCTATTTATTCCCTATTATGGTGGACTTGATTTTCTTCCCTCATAAGAAGGTTTAAGATTGATAAATAGATATGAGGACACTCATGTAGGAATTTTTGTCCTTTATTAGTATACAATGTCTATATAGATTAACTTGCACCAATGTATTCCCCTAGCTATGCAACAAGGAGAAAATACATCTCTCCACTAGCATTTAATAACTTTTTACACTTGAATTACACTTAAAAAAGAGATATGAGATTTCCCTTCATAGTGATTCAATAATGTTTAGCTCTTCTAAATCCTTAAAACCAAATGATTGCAATTCACATGAATGATCGTATCACACTCATACATGTAGGGGTTACCAGATGATTATGCCTAACTTATAACATCCGTTGCTAAACTACATAGTTGCAATGATATTGTGTTAGTAAAATGGAATCATTTATCCATAACTTGAGATTATAATTTCTTGGTAACTTTATATCTCCAATCATTGTTATCACCCAACCTAATGTATAGAAGGGATTTAGTTGATATATTATGCTTCCAGAACCAAGTCTATCTACCCTCTCTATTAATTAAATTTTTTTGGGATTATGAATCAAATATAACACCAATGCATTAATAGTCTTAAGAAGAGGTCCAAACTTTATATGGAACCAGTTTAGAAAGATCATAGATATCAATTCATATTAGAAGGATCATAGAAATGTGTCAACATGGATTGGATGAGATAGGAATGAGATCATGATAAGGCCATTGTAAGGAATTGTTACTTTCATTCTTCATAGAGAAAGAGTCATGGCCTATAATAATACATGTCAGTCGGGTAAGCATAGTCCAAATAATAAATAATGAAAATAAAAATTGTGCTCTTCTAGTGTATCTCCCTAAGCTGCACTCATGAAATCAGGAAGCTTTGGGAGCTATGAAATTAGGACATATATAAGGATAAAAGTTGACTTTGGGTTGTAAATGGGTGCTGAAGGAATTGTGAAGGATTCCAGTGTAATTAGAAAAGTTGTAGTCTTTCTTTTCTCCAATTGGGATCAGCCTTAGCTTGTAAGTCAAGTGAGAAGACGCTCAACATATTGTTTAGGTGAGGGGCTAGTATGAGCTTGCATAAAATTATGCACATGAGATGTAGGTATAGACATAGTGACATTTACTAGAGGGGGGAAGAAGTTTACCTCAAAGACTTATCAATCACATTGATATGTGGAGAGAGAAATTATGATACATTCTCATACAGGTAGGATTTGAATGGATGGGTTCACTTAATGAACTCAAGAAAATAGAATTGTACTCATTAGATTCTCTAATTGCAGGGAAAGCAAATATAAAGTAATAATAAGCATCTTCTAGAAACAAGATGACACAGGTTTGGATAAGCTAGTAAATATGAATCTCTTGGTGGAAGTTAGATAGGATAAATGTGACTTGGTTACGGTCAACCTTAGGGTCTTCATGACCATGAGAGGGATCCATACTAGATATCAACATAGTCATAAATAGGTAGATTGAAATGTGTTATCCTCATAATATGCTCAATAAAGGTAAGGAGAAGCATGTAGAGGAGAAGAAACCATTATTAAGCCCATGATCTAGACTAGTGGCGAGGAGAATGAATATAATCAATGGGTGTATGACTAGAGACAATCTGCTAGATTGCAAAGGGCATATAAGAAAGAGCATGGAAACCCTGATTTGTATTGGATGATAAGCAAGGTGAGTAAGAACTAGGGCCAGGTTCACCAAATGATTTAACCAAAATAAGATATGTGTTTTGCATTAAAAGGGGGTTCAGTAATTATGTTGTAACCTATTCAGAGATTAATCAAGCTGTAAAACAATCAATGTGTAATTTACATAACATAGATCCTATAGAAACAAGATTAGTTGGGTTGAAGCGATCAAGAATTTGACTTGCTTAAATTTGACATTACTAAAAAGTAATGCACTTAGTTGATAAACATCAATATCTACCTAGCAAGTGAAATCTAAACATGTGTAGAACTATGTTTTGCAAATTAATGAACCTCTTGGAAATGATTCGTTGTAGAAATTGAATTTGGGAGATGCATAGATAGGCATGACTATATGAGGATAGAACTATGAGTGGACTATGGCCTAATATGAAATAATTCTGTATGGTTTTGTACCCCTATGTATAAGAATTCTTAAATAATATATTTGGTGTTTCTCCAATGATTGTGTATGGAAGCGTTAGTGATTCACTATCAAGGGTTAGGGTTTGTAAAAATGCGACATGCTTGTAATAAGTGTCCCATGAGAATGCCAAGTTAGTAAATAACCTGGATCACTTGCAACATAATTTCATAGTACTCCATTGGATAAATTATCGTGGAGAGGATATCATGTGTGGTGAGGTTCAAATGATCCAGTAGTGAAGAATCATAATCTTGTATAATTAGTCTAGGTGTTGCACTACATCCCCTTGAGTAGGAGAAAACCTACATGTGGGTTATGACCTAGTGTTGATGCAAGCTGAAAAATGTAGATGTATAAGCCAACCCTGGGTAAAAACATGTAGCAGTTTAAGTCTCTTGATCCAAAGATCAAATGACATAGGTATAGATAGATTGAATTTGTACCCTTCATGGTAAATGTCATAATATAGTGACATACTGTAGTGCATGATATAGAATGAATGTAAAACTTGATACCTTTTGATGTATTGAGCGGGGATAAGATGTAACCTGTGGCTTTACCTTGTCAATATGAATTGTGCTTAGTGGATAAGGAAGCTAAGAATCTTGAGTGTCTACTGGTATGAATGCTTCAGACGTGATTGCATCTGAAGCTACTCCTAATAGAAATGTACAAATGTTATTGTAAAGATGTGAGATGAGGAGAGTTTGAGAAGTGCTTTGGAATTGCATAATGACAACGATGTGCTCTATCCGTAAAGTCAAGAAGTGCACTCACCTTCCGATGATGAATTATCACATTTTTAGACCATATACATGACTTGTTCCCTTATTCTAATTCATAGTACAAAACTGAATAAGATGATAGGAAATGGTCCAAAGAAATATATTCCTCCTAAGCATCATTACCTTAAATTTACAGAAACACAACACATGTATGTATATAACTTTTCATCTAGGAATAAACCATTCAATACAAAGTTGATAGTTTCACCCTATCACCCGATGGCCACTTTATCTTGTTATAGATCAATTATTTCCTCATGTTTCAATGTTATAATAAAATTATACCCGGGATATCCTATATAAATAAGTCTAACAAACTCTTTTATACAATTAATCACCTATCCCTTTCAAGAACAATCATTACATATATCGTTCCTAAAGCACTCCATGATTTCCTAAATTTATAAAATACATAAACACACTCTCGGAGTATCCCCCACATAGGTCTGAAGCACACTCAATGAGGTTATAATTCATGCTTCCCCATTTACAAGATTCCAAATACAAATAAATTTAATCATTCCTAACCATTATTGTATTATCAAGAAATCAAATTTCTAGAGCTTATTACATCATATAGATTTAACATGCTAGGTGGAGAATTATGAGAAATTTGAGGCCTCTTTGTAGTATTGGAAACATAGGTGTTGTACGGATTGCACTTAAATTCAACCACTAAATTTTTTATAGGGTCTTGTAGATGTGGTTAGGCTTTGAATTTATTCCACATCATATAAAAGGTTAAATGCACCTGTGTTATACCTAATGTTTTAGAGAAAATAAAATCATAGTTATCTATGAGGGATTAAAAGGTTGAAGTGTCATTTCATCACCATATGAAAAAAAATTAGGTACTAAACCATATGATAGTTTTATACATCCCCAATGATTTCTCCCTTAATTAGATTTCAATACCATATAAAAAGATGAAGACAATTACAAATGATTTCCATCTTGAACATTCATACAAAATTATCAAATCAATTGTTTGAGTCTATATTCAACTACGTACACCCTATTTCTTGTGTTTCTAATTAGTAGTAGTTATTTCTAATGTTCTATCTTAAAATCCAGTAATATTATATTTTCATTTATACATTAATGTTAATTTATATGAACATATTTTAATGTTACTAACCCTTACATCTATATGTAAATAAGAAAACATCATTGACACAACACTAATGCAAGTATTTGTGGGAGTAATCTGTAAGAATGTTTTTATAGATGATTAGTTGAAATTACTTTGGAGGAATGAGGAGCTTAAGGAAGGTTCATCCAAGGGTTTTATTCCCATCCAAATGCATTTGAGAATTTAGTTTTTTGAGCTAAAGCTCTTATCATATTTTTCTTGATTCACTGATAAACTTTGACTCTGTGAACCATGAAGTGGCTTTGAGAAAATATATATTTTATTTTCCATTGCACTAACTTAAAAGAAAACATTTTGGTCATGATTAAATAACTTTTGTCTACAACTTTAGGAACGCATAGTCTTTCTCGATGCACGTCAATGTGTGAATGCTACCACACTTAATTTCACCATTTATCTAAACTTTAAACCATAAATATTATCTTAAAAACACTTCAAAATACAACTATTCTACACTTTTTTAGGGTGTGGGCGCTAAAGGAAGGTATTTATAGAATATTTATGCTCATATGTGAATCATATAAATTTATTTTAACGATTTGGTACATTAATCATAATATTTTGAATCTATTGTGTAAATTTATATCTCTAAACCATGAATTAGACATGAGATAAAACATGATGTCATTTTTGGGATGCACTAACTTGAGAGAAAACCTAACGGTAAGGATTACAACACCCACATATAGAACCATAATAACTTATGATTTGTATCCATACACCTTGATATACATAAACTACTATGTCAAATATTTCTAGTATTTTTCTTTTAGACCACAAATTTTCTTCTTAAAATTCTTTGGGACATGATTTACCATTATACTTTAGGGAATGGGTAATGTAATAAGGTTTTTCTTGAATATTTACACCCATCTAGATGTATTAGGAAATTAATTTGTTTATTTATAACTTTGATTAAAAGTTATTCAATTTGCTGTGTAAATTTAGAATTCCTAGCCATGATTTGGTTGCGAGAGAAAAGTAGTTATCATTTTTTATGTTGCTCAAACTTGAGATAAACCCTCTAAGGTGATGATATTGTAACCTATCTCGCCTAAAAGTAAAAGGTAACATCATTTTCCTCCTTTATAGATTGTTTTAGAGTGGATTTATGTATACTTTCAAAGATTTTGAGTCAATTAAATATGAAATTATAGGGTACCTATTTAGTCTTTTCTTTGGAGTTATTGTAATATAGAATATTGACGACTTCTAACATTTTTAGCATACATATATGTGTCGTTTTGAGAATGCAGAATGCAGAGTAAATAACACATCAATTGCGATTGTTGTAATTTTTAGCACTAGATGAAAGATTTGGAGTACTATTCAAGTACTCTAGACTATTTTCCAAGAAATTCAAACTATTTCCTAGGATCTCCTAGATATGTTATTTAATTATTGGAGGGGATCATCGCAATTGATTTTGGACAAGTTTGACATAATTTTGCAAATCTACAAATGTATGGTGACCCTGATTAGTGTAATAATTTGTCCATCTAAGGAATTCAAAACCTCATAAGTAACATAATGAAAGTGTTAGATTCCTAATAGTAGAATGAAACAACCAATCAAGAAACAAGACAAACTCGCCCATAAAATATAAAGAAAATAAATTGATGCAATACAATCCCTTAAAATATAATGAGCTATTATGTTGTCAAGAACATTATCATAAAAGTAGTAGTCAATACCTTATTATTGGGATTGACCTAATTTAAGGAGGCAGTTAGTATTAAAGTTTTATTTTGATAGGATTGCTAGAAACTATTTGATGAGACTTCCCTCTCCTATTAGATGTTAATGGATAAGATACAATAATCCAAGAAACAAAGAAACGATAAGATGGTTTATGCCTACCTCCTGATATGTGATAGTGATGATGATGGAGATATAGGTGAAAAAGGACCTCCTTATGGAAACTTTGATAACTTTCAAAACAAAGAGAAGATAAACATGAAAATAATTAGTAGATAAGATGGTTGGTTACCTAAAAAGGTTAGTCCCAAGAAGTGATAAATTATTACAGATGGATATTAACAAAATTTGATAAAAAATATACGATAACAAATAATGTATAGGAATGAATGTAATAGATAACAGAATAAAGAAGGGATCCATATGACTGAAAAAAAATTAGATAATAATGCAAAACCCTGAATTGTAATATAACAAGGAATGAGTAACAAATGAAGTACAAATTTGACCTAAGAAAACAAGAAAGTACAAATTGAAACCCTAAGTATATGAGAGAGATAATGGGACTTAGCTAATTTGCATTAATCCTAGAGGTGTAAGGAGTTGGAGAACTGATAAAATCGAAGTGAATGTTATCGTAACCGAGCCTAAAAAATACATATTTTTGAGAATAAGCTAGGGTGGGGTGCATGGATTCAGTAAGGGGTGCTTGGGGCATTGTGGACCTTTTTTGGGCTCTCGTGACTACTAAGAACCTTAGAAAATGATTTTCTTGTTTCACTTCAATGTCACTTTTGGTCTCTAGTATGTTGCACTATGTCCACTGAATTCCCCTCTAATCTGTAAAACAAAAGACCACCTGTAAAACCCTAAAACACATCAAATCTTAAAAATTAAAAGATTCATTTGGGGATTCAGACTAACCCCGGTGGTCACCCAACTGATTGAAATTATGATTGGGCATTGTACTACATTTTACAATCCATGTAGTTTGCATGTCTATGTGAAGAATCATGTCGTGGGTGGATTTTGAGCCATACACCCTTGAATAGTTAGCAATACCTAGAGCTAGAAGATGTAAATAGATTTGTTCATGGAAAAAATAACATCCCATCCTATGCATGTATGTGGAATATTTCAGTCCCTTGTCCCTTGTGTGATTCCTAGATGGATGCTTGAGTGCTCTTGTAATGGCCTTTGAATGAAACCTTAGATAGTGATAGCAAATGCTTAGTGCTTGGACCCTCATAATGGTCACATAATTTATAATTTATATGATTCACTTGATTGAACTTTGTAATTAACCACTAAAATGCCGAATCATAATAAAATAAGATACCCAACAACTTGAAAAGGAAAAAAACAGGTGAGAAAGATACAAAGATTGTTGTGGGCGCCCAAAGGGATGGGGGCACCCTGGTACTAGTGTTCTATCTGGGAACTATTTTTCAGACTCATAAAAGTTGAAGTATAAAAATTCAGACTAGGATTTAGGATATGTAAGGCTAAGAAGAAAACCAAAAAGAAATAAAAAATGCCAAAGATAGTGGGTTACTGTTATCTATTAGGAATTATAAAAATAGTACTATGTGAATAGGACCTAGAAATGTAACAAAAACGTGTGATTTATTATCTTCATTTTCCCCCAGTTTATGTTATTGAGGGAATACTCAATAACATAAAGTAGATAAGAGATGCGTACATAATAGCCATGTAGATCAATGGTGAAAAGTGTGCTGAGGAGACAAGAAAATGTGTGGAGTGATAAAAATGAAGTGTGGAAGCTAGAGAAGAGGAAGTGAACCTAGGGGTTATGTGAATTGTAACATTATACTTGTTTTCAATGTTTCTTGATGGTTGATTATGTCACTATTTCTTCCCATAAGGACTAACTTGCATAAGAGAATAAAAAATTAGTAGCCAAATATCTGTATATGAAAACTTTGAACCAAATATGTAAAAGGCATGTAAAAGTTTGTAAAATTATGAAAAGGAATAGGTTCACCTAATCTGTGATGAGTGAAGAGTGTATAAAGGAGCCTAAAATTGTTGTATAAGGGCGAGTTTTTTGGGCAATATCATCCTTAAATTTTTTTTTTTTGGGAGATCTCATGCCATAAAAGGAGAATTATAGGGAGAAAGGTATAATGTTATTCTTAAACCTTTGACTACTTCTTAACGATTTATACACAAGTTCAGATGGTGTGATCCTATTTTGTTTAAATCTGATAAAATAGAAAAAGCAGAAAAAATGCATGCTGATTATTGTAGGATTGTCGTTGTACTAAGAAAAATGATGTGTAGACTACTCTAAAAATTTATTATCTAAGATAAATGTAGTAATTTTCCCCCACGTTTTCATGTATGTGTCTGACCAATGATGTCTATGCAAAAATGAATACCTAAGTCAAATTCTCGGTCATTTATGAGAATAAAGACTCTGATTTACCAATACTAAAATGTGTTGTACTGTGAGTGTAAACTATTGATTGGGGTTATTTAGTTCATCCAATATATTCCCCCTCATTTGGAGTGCATCTAACATTGGTAGGAGAATACAGTCCAAAGGAGGACTGACTTTTGAACTCAAATTGATGCACTGCAGGGGAAGAGGGAATTTTCTTGGTAAAAAAAGGAACGCAAAAAAATTGGCTAGAAATATATGTTAGTAGAAAAAGAGAAAACATGTTATAGAAGAAAATGTAAACAAGAAATATTTTAGAAAAATTAGACTATGAATTGTGGGTTTGAAACATGGGACATCACTCATAATGTCAGAAGATAATTAGGGAAAAAGGCATACAAGTAATGACAATAAAGATATACGGTATAACCCGAAAACAATTGAATATAATAGAAGACAAGAGAAATTAAAGTATCATACAACCATGAAAGAAAATTGACCCTTAAGAAAAATTTGGATCTAATGAAAATATTTGGCATTATCAATCAAAAGATCATCAATATATTTTTTTACTTCTCTGATCTTTTTTGAATTTTAGGTCAGGATTCCCTGCGTTATGTTTCCCTATGGCAATGAAAAATCCTCTTGGTTTGGCCTATGACCCCAATCCTTATGCCTCTAGTGATTCATCACCACGTGCCCCCTCTGGGATATGGAGAGATGTGATCAATGGGTCTTGACAGGTTTCTTAGACTCTCAAGCTACAATCTATGCTGCTTGATGGTATTTTTTCCCTTCAGATTCCTTCCAAGATTATGAATGATACTCTGGCTTTGAGATAACTCTCAGTGAAAAAAAAATTATGGGCCATCAAACCCCACTGGATAACATTAAAAAATGGGTACGTATCCAGTGGAACCCTTCCGAGACCATAGAGCTTGCTACTTTTCCAAATGGATTCATACTCTTCACTTTCAACCAAAAAGAGGATTTTGATCGGGTGCTTCTTGGAGGAAAAAGGTTATTTGGAACATGAGGCTCATACCTCAGAAAATGGTCAATGGGTTTTAATACTCAATCTAAAATAATGACTCAAGCCATGATTTTTGTTCTCCTTCCATGTCTCCCACTAGAGTTCTAACATGTTGCGGTAATCGAAGATATTTCTTTATCTATGGGTACTCTTATTACTATAGATCAAGAAAAAAAAAGGAGCTCTAGATTCATCCATGTTATATTCTATGATAATTATGATATTAGAAACCCTCTTCAAAACTTTATTTATCTCTATTTGGAATTTGGTACTTGGGTTCAACCTATAGAATATGAGTATATTCCACATGCATGCTTAGTTTATAAGAGTATCGGTCATAGAGCCCCACGGTGTCCCTCAAAAATAGCTGTCAAGATTAAGTATAAGGTGCACACACCTAAGCTAAAAGGTAAATATATACCTAAGATCACAGCAGAGGTTGGTACTTCCAATCCCTTTGGAGGTGCCCATTTCTCAACCACCTCCCTCCTTTGAGGATCTAGTTTCTTTACCGCCTCTTGTCAATCCAGTTGTTTCCACCCCACCTCCCTCTTCTGAGGTTCCAATTTCAATACCATATCATGAGAATCCATTTGTTTCCACCTCACCTCCCTCTTGTGAGGTTTCAACTTCTTTACCATCTCTTGATAATCTCATTGTTTTCATCACTCCTCCCTCTCCCCCCTTTCTTCATGCGTTTTCTGATACCCATCTTATTTTTTAACTCACTTGTCTTCCTTCCCTTTCCTTAGAGGATTTTATCTCATCATTCTCTATTTCCTCCTCTCGCATTCTTATTTTTGAAGAGATTACTTCCCTACCATATCCTTCATCCTTGGTATTCAAAGGTAATAGCCCACGTAGACTTACTAGAAGTAGGTATAAAAAACTGAGACAATGGAAAAAAAGGGTAGTGGGAGACCTACCAATTCGGGAAAAGCTTTAACAAGAGGCTACTCAAAATATTACATATGGAACTCAAGCTACTCTCACCATTGATAGTGGGGGGACATCAAATCCAAAAAATGAAGATTCTCTATTGGAATATGAGGGGAAAAAATGTTTTTAAAAGAGTCTCAAATATTAAAGATTAAAACACTCTCCCAACATCATCATGTTGCATGAAACTAATATTTAAGGAGGATAATATCCTACCTAGGATATAGCCTTTTACCTCCTTTTTCTCCTAGGTCACTTTTCGTAAATCGGGTGGTATCTGTACCTTTTGGAGCCTCAAACGCCTTTTTAGTGAATGCATCATCAAAAATCCTCTTTTGTTAGGTATGTTCTTTCAAGAAGTTTGATCAAGTTTAGGTTTGATTGTTGTGAATATCTATGCACCAAATCTAGAATTTCGTAGGGAGAACATCTAGAAAGATTATCTGGAAATATGAGGTAGCTACAAGTATTTGCCATGGCTCATTGCGGGAGATTTTAACACCCCATACTTTTCTTCGTAAAAACAGTGTGGTGCTACTGCCAGCTATAGTAATATGGATTCCCTTTCCAATTATATTAGACAGGGTGAATTATTTGACTTTGACCTTCATGGAGCTTCATTTACTTGGTCAAATAGAAGGATTGGTTGTAATCATATTAAAATAAGATTGTATAGGATGCTTAGTTGTTTGTACTTTCTTACTCATTTCAATGAATTTTATCTGATGCCCCTCCCTAAGGATGACTCAGACCATTTCCCATTACTTTTAAATGTAGCACAACATCAAAAATCTAATAACCCCCTATTAAATTTGATTTCCCTTTGTTACAGAAGAATAATTTGGATGAGCATTTTTTGTAATGGTGGAAGGTAGATATACATGGCTCTACCATGTATATATTTGTAAAGAAGTTCATCTTCGTAAAAAAACTAAATTTTGGAAAATTTAAAACTTTGGTTACATAAGAGAAAGGAAAGATCAATTCTCAAGGAATATTTATGAAATTTCTTCCAACATTGAATTATGTGGGATAACCCCTTGTCTTCACTGATCGGACCTATCATTTATCAGTGAATTTCACAATATCTTTTTGGAAGAGAAATTTGATTGGAAACAAAGATCTAGAGCCATTTGAATCTAACAGGGAGACCATAACACTAAATTATTTCATGTTACTGTCACTAAACACAAAATTAGGGACAATATTAAGGATCTCTTGATGACTAACAGAAGTTATTTGAACTTTGTGGACTATATTGCTATGGAACTTGTCAATTTCTAGTTTAACCTAATCTAGGAAGAGGGTCCTCATAGTGAGAAAAATGTTGGAACGTAATGGTGATAGTCCTGCTTTAATTCATAAGATTAAAGAAAAATTGAAAAAATACTTTGAAATAACTGATTTAGGTCTCTTACATCATTTTATGGGCATGGTTGTATTTCAAGATAAACATTTTATTATTGTTTCTCAAGCAAAAAATGCAACCAATGTACTAAAAATATTTAATATGATTGATTGTAAACCAATATATACACCTATGGAATTTGGAATATCACAAGTGTCATCAAAGCTCACACTTTAATCAAGTTATTATGTCAATCTAGGGTGGTGTCCATGGCTGTTTGCAACAAAGGGAACAATAGGAACGCAGGATCAACATGGGTTTTAACAATAAAATCTATAAACTAACAAACTGATCGTGATTACAAAAATAAATACTTGAAATGAAATACCTAAATTAAAATATTGACTACAAAATTCACTAAGCATTGATAATGAAAACTAAATTTCATTCAGGAATGTAATGAACTGTAAAATTGTAACTCGTAAAGAAGACAAAAATCAAATAATTATGAATCGCCTTTCATTGGGTAAGAGTGGCCCTTACTCATGCCCTTAGATTAGGATCTGAACTAAAACTCACAAAACTGAACTTTCTCCCGAATCTATTATTTTTAATGAATTGAAAAATGTGCTTGTACAATAAAAATAATGAAATCCTAAGTCTAATTACATTATCTCTTTTATACCAAATAATTCCTAGTCTCTCTAGGAGATATAGTTACTCCAACGACTACATCTAACCTTAACTGACTATTCTAACTAATCAATGCTAACTATTTTTAGCAATACATTAATGGTGGGAGTCATTCATAAAGTGATTGAACTTGAAATATTCTCGACAACTGAAGAGAAAATTCGTCGTTGAATCCATGAAGGATTCAATCACCTCTAGAAGATTCTACAAATCATTAATGGATTGAAGTGAACTAAATTGAAGATGCATATTCAAATGTTGGTCATATTTCCTCCTTTTTTGGCTTGAATGTCTACTGAATTAATGGCGGCGATTCTTGTTTAGGATGTCGTGTAGACAATTGTGACTTCATAGATCCAAGTTGCATGTGAGTTTCCCTAAGTTTCGAAGAAGCTAGACTAACGATGTGGATGATCTGGAGGCACTTATTTGAGACTCTTGTTAGGTGGACGAGGTTCCTCCACTAACACGTCAAATAAATTCCTGAAATCCCTTTGATAAATCAACATATAATTCTTGCTAGAAATGAATTTAATGGTCATCAACAATCTTATTCAAGCCATTTATGCAATATAATCAACAAGATAAAACATCACAAGTATACACAATAATTTATTCATAATAATACTAAAGTATAAAATATAAAGAGTAATCATTGTTCATCGTGTATCATTATTTCAAAATGGTTTGAGTTTAAATAGGTATTAAACATATTTAAACAGGGTTTAAACATAAAAAAATTAGGTTCATAACTCCCCCAGACTAAGGATTTAGTAGGTCCTCCTGCTACATATTAAGTTGTTCAACTATCCTAGAACAGTTATACTCATTGGTAAATGTTTGCGAAGTTTCATTTGCTGATGTATTAGAAAAACCAAAATGATCAACAAAATTCTTCCACCATGTCGCATAGTTGTCCTTTGATTTTTCATTAGTTGAATTCCAATGTGGTACTAGTTCAAGAATTAGAGGGGGTCTGTATCTCATTCCAATCCACAAGTTCTTTGAGGCCCAAAATGATCTTACAAATTTCCTTTTCTCATTTTAAGGACCACCAAAGGTTTCTTGGTGAAACAAACACCTTCCTTTTGTATGGATATGTAAGAAACTTATATCAGACTTGGGAGTCTAGAAAATTGACATTGAAGGTGGGTATCACTTGTTATCTAAACATTTTGACACAATTTTGAAGAATATCTATGTACCTATCTACCAGATGTAGACAATACATCTATGAACATAACCTATTGAAAAAAATAAGGGAAGCTGGTAAATCATGCCTCATAAGGAGGCCAATTTTGTATTTTTCTTGCAAAATTTTTTCACTCTGATCACACCACTCACCCTGATGCATGAGTGTTGAAATAAAATCTCTTAATTGAACTTCCCCTTCATATAAATTGATTGGGATCTCAATCTTCTCTGGAAGCACAAACTTATGAACATAGAACTCATTTTAAGTATATTCCCCTACAATTTTATGGTCTTCTTTAAATTCAATATCCAAAATTTCCATGGCTCTATTGATTTTCCATATGAATTTTTTTTCCTTTAAAAATAGGGCACAAAAGTTAAAAGGGGTTCTATAGGAGAGAACCTAATCATACAGCCTACTGAAAGTGACTACATTTTGTTTCAATAATTAATTTTCCTCCTTCATATTTTTTGTACTCTTCCTCTACTCCTTTGATTTGATAACAATCCTCCATCCATTTAGCCATACCTTTCAACTCAAAAATTTGAGGAAAGGTTTGTTCTTTCTCTTTTTTGTTGTCCTGCAATTGTGTGAGTGATGTGTTCAACTCCAAATTTGTAGCTTCATTAATTATATCGGTTGATCTTTTAATTATAAATCATGTTGTATCTAGAGAGTGGCTTCCTTATGGTGAGATATCATTTCTTGAATCGATTGAATCTTTTCTTCTTTGGATGATAGCTATTGGGAGAAACTAACATCCTTAGCTTCAAACAAATTCTCTACTTGGCCAATTTTCTCTTGAGCCATATGTAGTTCAAATTATACCTTAGATAGGGAGAGAACTTGAGGTAAAAGAGTATCAGGGTCTGGTGGAGAACTAGGTCCTCCCTCTTCCATTGGTGCCTTACACTTATTTTTGATTAATGTCTCTTCAGGAGAATATAGAGAAATTGGTTTATGTGGAGACTTAGGAGTTTAAACCAATGTTTTCATAATTTCAATTGTGTTTTGTTTTTCTTGTGATACTTTTAATTTGGGTGTAATGGATAATAGGGGTAGAGGTACAAAGGCATTTCCTAGAGTCTACCAGAAGTGGATGGACTATGTTTCACAATAGTCTCAAGCTTCGATGGAGTAGTTCCACTTCCTTGTTCTGTCCAAATTAAATGAACTAAACCTTGAAATTTGAGATATGTGCCCCTCAACGAAAATTCTTCATGGCAACATAAATGGCCTCATAATGGAATTGGAAAATTGCTTATACTGGGGCCTGGCTTTTCCTTGTCGCAAAATGAATTAGCATTCTTAATACTGGACCTAACAAAATTTCATAAGGCTTCACATTTGAAATACCTAATTAACCACTTGGCCAGTATGGCCCAAGGTTCTTGTATACTCAATCTCTAAATCCACTTTAACTTTTCCTTACCATTACTGTAATTTCTCTCTCTTCCCTACTACAAATCTCTTGATTAGATCATGATACATTGTCCTTTCACTAATAGCTAACCCTGGTATAAGAGACAATTGACTGATTATAAATGAATTTCCTTACCATTTATAATGGAGTAGACCTCTTCCATATTCCATGAAAATTCTATCATTGCAATTATAAAATATGCCAATAGAAAATATAACCATCCCACCTTCTAGAAGACCTCCATTGACCTTATGTCTGTCAAAGAGATCGATAGAACTAGTGGGTTCATGTCACATTCTGGTCCCTCATCTATATTTTAGAAATTTAATAAAAGATAGAAAGGCATTGAACTAGAAATGAAGGATTCTCGGGGTGATAGCGCAAGAAACTGATGGCACATGATTGAGAGTAACTAAGTTGGAAATAAAATTATGAACAACCTTAACATGCAGGGTATATAATCAAATTTGGAAAACGGTGCTAAAATCTAGAGTTGACTAAGGGAGTACTAGGATGCATGTGAGAATGATGGTATTTAATGGTTACAGATTTGATGCGAATTTTGGGAGTGTGTGAAGTGAGTTGGAAAAAAAGGGGCAATTAATAAACAAGATGATAAAAATTAAATTTTAAATTTAAATCTCTCCTACTTTAAAAGTAATCAATTACGCATACCTTGACATTAAAGCTTGTAAATATCTGCCACCATTTCAAATTTGAACTTTCTCACATCTCTGTCATCTTTCATAATGAGCCCATGCTCCACATGAACATGGTATTCCCTTTTTATTTTATTGATCATATTCAGGAGAGAAGACCGCCATTGTTGGTTTTCAATACTCTGCTTTATTATTTTATTCTCTTTTTTTGTATTTTTTTTAAATCTTCATGATGTATTGGCCAACATCTCTGGTTTTCAACCAATACTCCAGATGGAGATGATTTCCATCTCTAATTTTTAACCATCCCCTCTTAGCGTTTAATAAATGATTTCTCATGTCTAAATTGTGATATGCAAAGAGACTTTGCCTACACATTTAAGATCTGAATCTTCTTGAATTTCTCTTTGAAACTCTTCTCGAGATGTTGGTTTATGGTACAGTCTCATTCTGTTCCCATTAACTAACATTAGCTTCATTTCACCATCAATTGGAACCAATTAAATTGTCCCATTGTCGAACACTTCTACAATTTGATACGACCCCATCCATTTCATTTGTAGATTCCCTATGAAGTCTTTATAATTTGAATCAAATAGCAAGGCCAAGTCTCCTTTTTGAAATTTCCTTAGCTTTATCTATTTTTCATGTAAAATTTTTCCTTTTTTGTTGGATGATTTCAGTATGGTGTAGTGTTTGAAGCCTGATTTCATCCAGTTCATTTAATTGAACAATTCTTGCTAATGTTCTTCTGTAAATTCAATTCCCACCTTAGATGTTTAATTTAATGTTTATATTTAAAACTCTATGGGCGATATTAGTTTCTTTCCATAGAATAGTTCATATGGTGTAAACCCTATAATTGTCTTCCATGTGGTGTTGTAAGCCCACACGGCTTCAAGTAGTTTATGAGCCCAATTTTTCATTGAGATGTCTACAGTCTTTGTGAGTATGTTCTCCAACTCTCTATTGGTTAAATTGACATGTCCATTTGATTGTGGGTGATAGGGGATGAATTCTTGTGCCTCAACTAATGTCTCCATGAAATATCTGATTAATCCTGACATGAATTATTGCCCTTGGTCTGACATAATTGATCTCACTGCTCCAAATCTTTGAAAGATTTGTTCAGAGAGAAATTATTCAATCTTCTCATATTTTGCATGTAGCAGTGTCTGCACTTCAGCCCATTTAGTAACAGAATCAGTACAAACAAATATGTATTGCTTACGTTGGGATGTTGGATCAAATGGCCCAATGAAATCGATTCCCCATTTTTAAAATGGTGCTACGAAAATTTATGGTTAGAAGGGAATTTCTGATGTAAATGTTGGTTTCCCCATTCTATGGCATTGATCACACCTCCATGCATACTTATTGACATCCTTAATCAAGGAAGGCCAATAATAACAAGCTCCAAGAATTTTTTGGATTGTTCTTTGCACTGAATAGTGTCATCCCGATGGTTCATCATGACATTCTCTAAGTATGTCAAACACTTCATTTTCAGCTACACACCTGCGTAAGACATGATCAGGAACACATTTAAAAAGGATTCCATTTAACCAAGTATACATTACAATCTATTTAATCAATTTTTTCTTTTTCTTTGGTGTGAATTTTGTTGGAAACTTCATTGTGGCTAAGTAATTATCCATGTCTCAATACCAAGGGGAGGTAGTGGAAAGTGAAAAAAAATTCATCTAGAAATTCATCATTGACTTGTTCATCTTCTTCTACAGTTCTAAGACTAGAAAGAAAGTCAGCTACAACATTAGACTTCCCTAGTTTGTCAATGATTTTAATATTGAACTTCTACAGTAGCAATAACCAACTAAAAATCCTACCATGAACTAAAGGTTTCTTCATTATATATTTAATGGAAGAGTGGTCAGTATGTACAATCAATTCATCTCCTCTAATATAATGGCTAAACTTGTTGATTTCATATACCACAACAAGGAATTTGTTTTCAATTGTATAATTTCTCTCAATAGGGGATTTTTTTACTAATATAGTTAATTGTATGCATGGGTTTTCCCTCCACTTGTTTTCCTAGGACAACACTTACTGCTTCATTTGAGGCATTTATTTAGATGTGAAAGGGAAACTCCCAATTAGGACCTTTCAACACTGGTGTACTGATCATTTTTTCCTTAATTGCATCAAAAGCTTGCTGGCATGCTTATGTCCATTCAAGCTTAGAATCCTTAGTTAGAAGAGAAAACAATGGAGAATCAGTTATTCTAAAATATGATATAAACCTACGATAGTAACCAGCATGACAAAGAAAACTTCTTACCTCATTTTTATTGGTGGGTGATGGTAATTTTACAATGATGTTCACCTTATTTAGGTCAACCTTAATTCCCTCAATTAAATCATGATGACCAAATACTATACCTTATTCCATCATAAATAAACATTTCTCATGATTCGGGGATAGATGATGTTTTTCACAGCGAGAAAGAGCTTTATTTAGATTATTGACTGCCTCTTGAAAAATTTCCCCATAGACTATAAAATCATCCATGTAGATTTTTGCACAATCATGGGGGAGATTAGAAATGATCGCCAACATGGACTCTTTAGAAAGTGGCAGGGGAATTACATAACCCAAAAGGTAGTACTCTGTATGCAAATGTCCCGCAAGGAGAGGTGAAAATTGTCTTATCTTGGAAAAGGAGCCAATGTTATATGAATGTATCCACTAAATCAATCAAGAAATGAAAAGTACCTTTTACCAAAAAAATTATCTAAGACATGATCAATAAAAGGCAATGGAAATTAATTCCTAAGAGTGGCTTTATTCAATTCTTTATAGTCCATGCAAACTATCCATTTTCCATTCTTTTTGGGATCTATTTCCAAAGGGAAAACCCACTGACTGTCTGAGATTGGGTACATAAATCCTACCTTCAAAATATTTTCAATCTCAGTTTTCACAATGTCTCTAAGAGTTGGGTTTATCATTCTTTGAGGTTGCTTAGCTGGTCTTGATTCAATGGTGTAAATATGGTGGGTACAGATACTAGGATATATACCTTTCATATCACTATCCTCTTAAGTAAAGGATTGGGGGTGAGAGTAGAGAAGTTTGAACAATGTATTTTCCTCTTGATTAGTTAATCATCTGTTTATTGTCAATGTCTTTCCCATAATAGCATGTAATTGTTTTGTATCAATATGAATTGAATTTATCATAGGATAATTTCTCAAAGTTTTTTTTATGGACACCTATGTTGTAGCAATAGGTGCAAAGAGTTTTTGTTTTGGAAGATAGAATTTGTCAGATCTATGTTCTTTTTGAAATGAAAAGTAATAGGAATTTTATCCTCATCAATGAAATCATCCTTTATCTCAGTAAGTTGTAGCATAGGACTAGAAAAATATTTAGTGCATGATTTAAGAGCAGGATTTGAACTAAACCTAGTGCAAGACTCAATCACAGGACATAGGATATGTACAATGATAGTGTCATGGTAGTAGCATTGAATCTGATCTAAGTGTATCTGAATTACTACCATGGAAAGAGAGGAAATGATATATTCAGAATCATCAGAGTTGTCCTTATACCATTGTTTGTTGTCTGTAGAAAATGGTTTGGTTATAGGGTATAATGACAATTTCTCTAAATCTTCACCATTATTAATGTCCATGTTTCCTATTCTACAGTAGATAAGAGCAGCGGCTGTAGCTAACCAATGGCATCCTAGGATTATGGGGTAGCCAATTTTTCTACTCTTTGTTTTTATTATCATGAATTATACTGCATAGTCCCAAGATTCAATTGTAAAAGTAACATCCTCTATTATTCCCTTGGGTTTATTCACTAACTGGTCTTCCATTTGAAATACTATATGTGTGGACTTCAGTTCAAGGAGTGCCTATGTGGACAAAATGTCTGTGGTCATGACGTTTATGGAAGCTCCTAAATTAATAAGGACGTTAGGAATCTGAAAATTCCCTATACAAAATGTTACAATGGGACTTCTAGGATCTCTATACTTCAAAGGAGGATTACTTCCTTCTAAAATTATAACAAGTTTCCCATCAACGTGAATGGTATTGGGTTGGTTTTTCCTTCTCCCTAGATTCTTAAAACAAAACTCTTTAATTTTTTTATTTTGTTCATGGATATCTTTAATATATTGCAATAGGGGAATGTGAATACTTAGCCTCCTCAATCCTTGGATTAATTCTAAATATGGATTTTCAAGAGCTATAGTATTTTGTTTATTAGAGATCCTAGTAGGGAAAGGAAATTTAATGCTTGGTTGATGAGTTTATTCAACGGTACTAGGTCTCATTTTCTCTGGTTCTGCAGGAATATCCTCAAGAATAGGAGTGGAATATTTTGATGTAACATTTCCTGAACATATCATTATTTTATTTCTATCCAATGAATTCACTGTGTGGTTCTTCTATGTTTCTAATATATATACTAGATTTCCCTACCTTACATTCCTAGGATAGGCCACAGTTTGTGCATGTATCTATGGTTGGGTAGGTAGTTCAAATTGGGAAGCATTAATAGGTATAGTTAATAGGGTTTGTTAACATTGTGATATCCTTTGCTTATAATATTGTTGTCAAGACCCTTAAAGTGCATTCCACTATTCTTGGTATTGTTGTATATATGGTGGAATGTTCGGTTATGAAGACCAAGATTGTTGATAATAAGTTTTGGGGGCATACGATGGGATCTATTCTTGTGGTGCTTATTGGACCCAAGGAGGCGGGTATGGCCATGGGGCATTCTATTGGTTTTGATTATATTTTGATCTTGGGATATAGGACTTATTTTGGTTGTCTTGAAATTGTCCTTCTTACGTCTAAGCCATATAGTTCAACTCAGCCTCCTCTTAGTTTCTCTTTTTTAAATTATTCTTTAGCAAGGGAACCAGTCCACTTTGATATGTGGCATGCTTAAGTTCATAGAGAAGTTAAATCTCTATCTTATCCAAAATATAGTATTTAATTCCATGTTTAGCTCTTCATCTTGGGTAGTAAATGAACAAGGGCTCTGTGTTTCTATCCTTTTCTCTATCCATAGTAGTGTTGAGTTGAATTAAGAGATTAGTTTTTAGGTTTAAAATTTCTTCTCTTAATTTGGATAGATCCCCATTTGCCATTTTTCCTTTTTTCTTCCTTAAATTGGGGCAAGTTCTTGAGCAATTTTGACAAGATCTTGATTATATCCATGAACTATAACTTGTTCATGTCTCCCTTTCCCATTAAGTTGAATGCATCTTTTGTGTCTTCATCCACTCCCTCCAGGAATAAAGTTTTAAGTAGGTTAATATCCAAACCAGTTCCACACCTTCTGTGTAGGAAAAGGAACCGATCCAGATAGTCTTCTACACTTTTGTATTCCTTTTGTTGAATTTGGAAGAGCTCTTCTTTCCTATTCCTCACTCTACAGTAATCTTGGTACTTGTCTAGGAAGGCTTGTTCCATTTCTTCCCAGTTATGAATGGTATTTGGGCCTAAACCCATAAAACACCTCATAGCTGCATCTTTCAGAGTAGAGGGAAAGATTTTAAGATTTTTGTTATTAGAAGTGTAGTCATACGTTTGACATAAAACTTTAAACTTAGAAAGGAACTGATCAGGGTCCTCTGAAATTAATCCACTAAAAGTTGGAAGAATTTATGGGGAAATATTTTTCTTATGAGCCTCTTCATTAGGATATAATTCAATAGGGTAGGTTAACATCCTTCCGAGAGGATTTCCATTGTTAGCACCATTGGGATTATGTACTTCATCAGCCATTATTCCTTGGCCATTAAGTTGTCCAACAAGCTGATCTTGACAGGAGTTTTGAGGATTTAGTCTAGTGAATCTACCTCTATGGTCTCTAGGTATAAACATACAATCCTATCATACTGAACTTAAATTTGTGTGTTCCACATACTCAAAATCATAGGATTCTCACTGTGACTCCAAGGTCGTCTGATATTTACAAAATAAAGAGTTATGGAAATGATCTTTCCAAATGGAATATTACTAGACAAATAAGTAGTTCCTCTAGCTAGCACCTTAACCTTTGATAACACCTTGATTCCCCAGCAATGGTGCCAAAAATTAATGACTGTCATTAATTCTCACACTTTAATTAAGTTATTCTGTCAATCCATGGCAGTTTCTATGGTTTTTTGTAACCAAGGGAATAGTAGTAGCATAGGCTCAACACGGGTCTTAATAAAAAAATCTTTAAAATAATGAACTAATCATGATTACAAAATGAAATTATTGAAATTAAATACTTAAATTAAAAAAAAATCTACAAAATTCACTAAGCATTAATAATGGAAAATAAATTTCATTCAAGAATGTAATGAACTGTAACACTGCAACTCATAAAGAATACAAAAAGTAAATAATTATGAATCCCCTTTCATTGGGTAGGAGTGGCCCTTTCTATTCCCTGTTGATTACGATTTTAACTGAAATTCACACAACTAAAATTTCTCATGTATTTGTAATATTTATTGAACTGGAAAATATGCTTGTACAATGAAAATATTGAAATCCTAAGTGTAACTACATCATCTCTTTTATACCAAATAAGTTCGAGTCTCTGTAGGAGATCTAGTTACTCCAATGACTACATTTTACCTTACCTAACTATTCTAACAAAATAATGCTAACTATTTTTGGAAATACGTTAATGGCGGGATTAGTTCATAAAGTGATTGAACTTTAAATATTATTTACAACTGAAGATAAAATCCATGATTGACTCCATGAAGGAGTCAATCACCTCTAGAAGATTCTCCAAATCTTTAATGGATTGTTGAGAAATGAATTCAAGATGTGTCTCCAAATATTGGTCATATTTCCTCCTTGTTTTGCTTGATCGGCTGCTGAATTGATGGTGATGATTCATGTTCAAGGTGTAGTGTTGAAAATTGTGACTGAAGAGATCTTAGTTGCATACTAGTTTCCCCAAGTTTTGAAGAATCTAGACTGGTGATCTAGATGATCTGGAGGCTCTATTTCGAGACCCATATTAAGCAGATGAGATTAATTCTCTAGCATGTCAAATAGAGTCATGCGCTCCTTCATGAATTAAGTCGTACACTTTTTGTGACCACTCAACATATAATTCTTTCTAGAAATGAAGTTAATGCTCATCAACAATATTATTCAAGCCATTTATGCAATAGAATCAACAAGATAAAACATCAAAAGTATACAAAATAATTTCTTCATAATCACAGTAAATTATTGAATATAAAGAGTAATCATTGTTCATCATGTATCATAATATTAAAATAGTATGATTTTGAACAAGGTTTAAAAATATTTAAACATAAACATAACAAAATGGGGCTCATCAAAATAAAACTTGATCCTAAACCTACATGTGAAAAATTTGATCCTACTTTGTATAGGCAGTTAGTATGTAGTTTGATTTATCTAACTATAACTAGACCAGATATTTCCTTGCAGTAGGAATTACTTCAAGGTTTATGCACGAACATTATAGAGATCATTGAAATCTTGAAAAAATAATTCTTAGAGATATTAAGGGACCAATCAATTATGGGTTGCATTATAATAAGGATGAAAATGCTAAATTCTATAGATTTTGTTCTAATCATGTTGGTGATGTATTAGATAAAAAATCTACTTCTAGTTATAGGTTTAAATTTGGTGTAGGTGTCACTACTTGGTGTAGTAAAAAGAATCCAATTGTTTCCATCTCTTCAACTAAAGTTGAGTATAAAAGTGTAATGAAAGTGGCAAAATAGTCTCTATGGATGAAGAATTTGTTTGATGCGATAAAGATAAAGGGTCAAGGTAGCATTCATTTGTTCTGCGAAAACTAAAGCATCATATATCTTGCACATAATCTATTACATCATCATAGGATGAAGCATATTGAGATACGTATACATTTCATCCGTGAGAAGATGCTGAGTGGTAAAATATATCTCAATTTTGTGTTAATTGAAGAGAAGGTTATTAACATCTTTACAAAGCCCATGAGTATGGAAACATGTTTTGTCACTTTCGTGAAACAATTGAATTGTTCCAGTTGCCATTGAGGGGGAGTATGCATGAAAATGTCACCTCCTAATGAATCTTGGTATTTGTAAAATGAAAAATGCATTATAATAAACACCTTCTGGAAAATGTAAAATACCTTTGGGCATGTGTATACCTCCTCAACTTATTTTTTAGAAAGAAGTGTAGAAAGACCTTAAACGGTCTTCAGTAAACTCTTTAAGTGCTATTGAGTTTACTAGTAAACATCCAGTGTAAGCATATGGTAAAGGAGGTCCTTGGTTATAAAATCCTCCTATATGCTTGGTTTCAAGTAACATTTTATGAGAACTTGTGAGAACATGTAAAACTCATAAATAATACTTAGCTACTGATCATGGGATGATCTTTGGGATTCCAAATCCTTTTATACTAAAAGGTAACTTGAGTCTGATGAAGATGTTATAATTCCTTCAAACTATAATGTTACCCTTAAACCTTTATGGTTTAAGGATTGTAAATCCTCTAATGTACCATGGGCAGGTAATTAATATGGGTCCAACATTATACTATAGATTAAATATTTAATAATATGAAATATTTATATTTCTATTATTAAATATTCAAACCTTGGAATATGTGTCAACAAACTTGGTTGAAAGGATGATTTGGGATACCAACCCAGTCACCTCATATAAAAAAGGAATTTGAGTCCTCATTTGATAGATTAGAAGAATATCTCAAAGGTGTGTAGATCAATATTAATTGATTTGGTTTTTACCCTTGTGATTAGGATTAGTAAGGAGGAGGTTTCTACTGGATGTTATTGAATTCTCTATAATAAAGTTTTCTTTTCACGGTGGTTTTTTACCTTCGGGTTTTCCACTATAATCTTGTGTTCTAAGTTATTCACATTCTGTAAGTGTTTATTTAATTACTGTGCAATACAATTTATAGCTATGATGTTTATTTATTTATGAATTTTAATGTTGCATAATATAATAATGTTTAATATTAAAGTTGATTAAACCCATTATCATTCGAATCCTCAAATTCCAATAGAATATAGTTTATAAATGCTACAACATATCCCCAGGTTTATTTATGATTAAATTTATATCAAGTTAACTCATCCCTTCTTTGTTAAAGAAGTTCATTAAGTGGTCTTTGTTATGAAAGTAGACAAGTCTCTTGGCCTTGATGGCTTTCCTATATATTTTTTCAAAACTTTTTGGAATATTATTAAAAAAGGATTTTCAAGAAGATGTTAATGAATTTTATAATAATGAATCCCATGTGAAATAATGGAGCAATAATTTTCTAGCTTTGGTGCCCAAAGCTTTTGGTTCCAAACTAGTCTCCAATTTTTGGCCTATTAGCCTTTGAAATACTTCCTACAAAATTATCACTAAATTGTTGGCCTCTAGGATGAAACCCTTCATGGATAGCTTGATTTTGGAATAACATAATGGATTCATTGGAGGATGGTTTATTTAAGGTGGATTGATAGCAATGCATGAAGCCATCAACTCAGTCGATCATACTAAAATTATTTGGATGATTATTAAATTAGACATGCAAAAGGCTTTTGATCGAGTAAGCTAGTCCTTTTTCCTTAAAGTCCTTAGAAAGTTTGGATTCTATAATAAATGGCATTATTGGATTCATAGTTGCATCTCATCCCTTCATTTATTTGTTTTAATGAATGGTATACCCATTGGTTATTTTTCTAATAGCAGAGGAATCAGACAAGGGGACCATCTCTCTCCTTTCATATTCCTGGTCATGGCCAATACTCTAAATCAGGTTATGGGGGAAGCTAAAAATGCAGATATTATATCAGTTCTTAATATCACCTTTAAGGTTTCGGTGGCATCTCATAGCCAATTCGATGATGATAAATTCCTTTTGGGGGAAGCATCAATGGTGGAGGCTAGAATTTTGAATGGGATTATAGACTGCTATCAATCTACTTCTCAACCGTTTATTAATTTCATTAACAATAGAATAACTTTTATAAATACTCATCCTAATAGAAACCAAAATATTATGACTATCTTGGGTTGCAACATTATGGATCTCCCATCTTCCTACTTGGGAATTCCTCTCTTTAAAGGTAAAATACTTAAAAATATCTGGAACCTAGTTATTGAAATATTTTAGAAGAATCTTGTAGGTTGGAAGGTTTCTCTTCTCAGTCAATAAAGTAAGCTCCAACTTGCTAAAATAAATCTTAAAATTATTCTAATCTATTTTATGTACCTTCCTTAGTGATATAATGTATTAAAAAAAATTGAAAACCATATCTTTGGTTTGGGTCCGAGAAGTGTAAAATGATCCAGTTTGTTTCATGCAATGTTTTTTGTAAACCTACTGCTATAGAGGGCTTGCACTTAGAAGAGTGTCAGAAATGAATGAATCCATGTTGGGTAAGCTTTGTTGGGTTACTAATACCAAGAAAAATTCCCCATGGACACAACTTCTGATATCTAAATATATTTCTTCTTGAGAAGATTTCCTCTCTTTTGACATTTCAAGAGGCTCTATTATTTGGAATTTCATAGTTAGCATTTAACCTTTGCTACAATCAGGTATTAAATGGCACCTAACGAATGGTATGAACTTTGATTTTTTGAAATACTCATGGATAGGTGATAAGCCTTTACTTTTCAATCCTTTCTGGGATTTTATCCTTCATCCACTCTCGATGATAAGTGGTAAGATGATTAGAGGTTACATTGAATATATTGATAATAATCCTTGATAGTGTATCCCTTCTTGGGATTTTTTTAGCTTTACTCAGATGCAGCGTATTGATAGTATCAAGACCATGATTTCATCCCATTATATTCAGTTCTCATAATCTAAGGATTAACACATATGGCAACTGCTCTCTCTCTAAATATGTGAATTCTTCCCTTGATTTTCCTACCTCTCTAAATAGTGTTTCCCTTGTGGATGTTCTCTTAGATATGTCTTGATCCTACAAGTAACTCCTAAAATTGGATTCCTTTCTTTTCTTGAGTTTCGGGATTCTATTCTAATTGGGAAAAATCTTTAACATAGAATATTTTCTCTCCCAATCCACTGTGTCATACACATTATTTCTTTCAAATCCTCTACCCACCTTCTTCTTCACTATTCTTTCTCCCACTCCCTCTAGAGTCTCCTATTCCATAGATTTAGGGTTTCTTAGATTTTTCCCTCTTCATTGTCAAAAAATTGTAATCAATGGAACTCCCCCTTCTATCACCCAGTGACCTCCTTAGCTTGGAATTTAATTCTTCCAGACACTCTATGGATAATTTGGAAAGAATGAAATATAAGAATATTCAAGGATCAAACTCATGATCTATGACAGGTTTTCATGGGAGAAGTATTTGTCCTTCAAGAGATCTTGAACTGATATATCTAGAAGAAAAAAACAAAAAATTACTTTAAATATTATTTATTCTTTGCCTAAAAAACTACTCATCTCAAATGATATGCCTTCTTCATATATAGTCAGAGAGAACAACTTGTAGTCTCCCCCTCCTATTTGGCTGGTTAAAAATTAGTACAAGTGGTCCTGCTAAAGGAAACCCAAGAGCTTTAGGTGGTAGGGCTATACTTAGAGATGAATTGGGTCAACCCTTGGATACAACTGCAGCTAATTTCGGCATAGGGATAAATCACAGAGTGGAAGATCTAGCTATTCTCAAAGGGAAGAAATTGGTGCTTATGGTTGGCCCTGGACAACATATTGTGAAAAGTGACTCTCTTTGTCTTATTCTAATCATCAACCAAAATGAACTTTTTATATGGACTATAAGTAACATAATTGATGATATTTGAATCCTACGATCCCACTTCTACAATATCAAGTTTCAGCACATTTATAGGAAAGGTAATAGAGTTGGTGACTTCATGGAAAATTTAGGTGTCTTCTCTGATGATCAACAGATATGGATTGGATATTTTAATGGGAACCTCCTTAATATAATTTGAAATGATTTTCTTCCAAAATATTAACTTCCGGTGGGGGATTCTTCTCATTCCTCTCATCACTATTATTACTTTATCTAGAGACACCAAAACAAAGATGATATCCTTTCCCTTTGTCGACAATAGAGGAAATGATATTGGATTAATTGTTATTTATAACTATAATGGTATACATTTGTGTGGTATAGAAATATAAATTATGTCCCACTCGCATGGATTTTTTAATAATGACAGTGCTCTTTTAGATTATCCATCGAGACGTGAGATTGATTGGATTGGTGGAGCTCACAATTTCTATTTAAACAATTACCATTTTGAACTATTTTAATTATTCGTTTCTTTCACTTTGCACAATTTGGGGGGTTTATCCTCATGATCAAACCTTCATCTTGTGAAGAAAATTGGGAAGACTGTAAGGTATTTAAAATTTTATAGGAGAAGGGGATTATGCCCTTCATGGAGATATTGTCAAGCCATTTAATCAAATTTTCCATTACTATTCTTATGACATGGAAAAAAGGAAGGTTGAGGTGGGAAAGACCAATTTTTTGTGATATCTCTAAAATCTATCACCGCCGCCACTGGTCTTCCTACTCTGGGTGATGCATAATTCAAATGTTTCCTAAAAGTCAAAGATTTGGGATTTTGTATGTTAGGGAAAAGAAATTGAAAAAATAGAAGTCGGGATTCTGATCCTGGCTCGTCTCCCCCCATGGGAATTTAGTGGCGAAAAATATTATGCATTACATCACCTTAGAGGGGAGATATAAAATGATTTATGGTCTCCAAATATTCATACTTACACACTTCTGCCATGGTAAATAGGTAAATTATGCTAATTTCATGTTTCAATCAATAGCATTTATCTATTATGCTTTCTCGTGAAGAATAAGGCCCAATTATCCAAAAGGGACTCTTCTATATACTATTCAAAGTAACAACTACTTCATTAGTGACCTTTCCCGCTTCCCTCCCAAACCTAGAAATTGATATTGTCCCATTTCTAAACTTCTCCTAAATATGTTTCTCCTCTTTGCCTTGTCCACCCCTCCCCACCACCTCCTCTTATATTTTCCTCCACATACATCTTTGTCTCACCAGGGGTTTATAATTATAGGTTTTAATCAAGGGTAAGCATGAAGTGACTATTTTGAAAAAATTACAGCACTGAATGCTTGCAAGTGAATAACTAAGCAGTAAGTGTAATGTTTTGAAGATGGAGCTATCTTGAAGTGTGGGATCTTAAGAATGGGATAACTCACGAGAGAAGGTCGGCTTCCTCTTCCTAAACCTAGTTCTAAACTACTCCAAAATGTAGGAAATGACTAATATAATTCTACCCTAATTCTTTCCCAGGAGACATGAATAAAAGGACTACATAAAAGATAAACCTACCCTAAGGGAGTGATATACCAAGAAAAGGGTGTTAGACATTCCACCATGTATGAAGAATTTATAACAATGGGAGGAAAGAAGAAAAATGAAAATTATGCAAGGATAGAAACAATTATCACATAACATAATTTTATTTCTCTTAGATTTTGCACATTACATTCTTAGTAAAGATAAGGAATGAAGCCATCAATACTTTGGGAGAGAAGTCTTGAAACCCTCCAAATTCACAACAGTTCATCTATGAGAACAAGAGGGGTGCAAGGGAGGAAAATTTCCAACCCTTAATAATGTTTCCCATTTATAATTTATAACAAAAATTCAATAAGGAGAGGAAACAATTTGTATTCTTATGCATTTAGGGTGACCATCCCTACTTGCATCATCCATGGTGTTTCTCGAGCTCTTTGTACTCTACTCCATGTGGTTTGAATGCATGGCTATGCCTCATTTATGCCCCCCTCACCTACCCTAGAACTATTCATAACTGGATAAGTTTTTATACCTTTAGATTACTTTATGATAGAAAATCAACATGTGACCTTCTTCATACCCGACCTCCTGAGGTTACACTGAGAAAATCGGTGTGGAATGGAAATGGAAGTGAAAGTGATGGCGGTCATTGAGCTAATTGGGTATCCTTATATCTTCGACATGCAATACTGGAATCTACGAATCTAAGGCAAAGAATGTGCTCCTAACCTGAAGGGGAGTGATAGTACGGTCTGATATGATAACTACTCGGAGACTCCAATCGATGTCTAGTTATACCGAGATTCTACTAAGTGGTTACACAATACATGGAAAGTAACCTATAGGTGCCTCGTATGGGTTTCCAGACAAGTTCATGAAAGTGGAGACAAGAGGTGTAGCGGAGTTGCAAGAACTATGGGTGGTTTTATGGTCTTGTCCAGAAAGTTTTAGTCTGATTGGCAGTTATGTTCAAAAATGAAAGCTATGTAATAATATCAGGTGGGAATGGTGAATATATGAATACCAATGTGTGTAAACTAGTGTCAATATCTAGCTGACTAGAAGGCCCGTCGGGTTGCAGGACCTGTGCATCACAACCAAAGACTCATTGAGGTTGAGGCCCTCATATGGTCATGCATGAAATCAAACCCTATTTTTGGGACTAGTCCAAAAGTCGTAGGCTTGATTAGCAGTTATATTTAGTGTATCTAACTATCATATTTTCTTAGCGTATGTTACAGGTGTGCGTAAGAATGTTAAATGTAAACTTGTGTCAATGTCCATTATTAGCTCTGGCCCGTTGGGTCGTGGGACCAGGGGTTCAAAACTGTATGTCTTTTCCTATTGTGGACCATTGATGGTCATACAAGATGAATTGATTTGCTTTCAGTAAATAAACTATCTATCAAAGGAAATCTAACTGATGTTTTTAGTTGTTTCTCAATATAGTGGAACAAAGCAGTAAAACAAGCTAATCTATAGAAAGTAAATGTCTTTGTTCTTTTCCAATTTTTTTGACAATGCATCTAATATAATGAAATAATACAAACAACTATCCAGATGGAGCTAACTATTTGTATATATGTGTTAATCTAAATCTAAAATCTATTCTAGTTGAATCAAAATCCTTCGAACCCTACCTCATAAATGAAGAACAAGTCATAACCCTAATAGAGATAATGTCCCTTAAAACTTCCCTGACAATGTTGAAGAGGAAAACATCCTATTGATTTGATCTACTTGATATTATCTATCAAATTAAAATGATCTATTTCTCTACTCTATTTGATATGCAATTGAATTTAATAATTTGTAATTGATAATTTGATAAAAAAGTAAACAAATACACAACTCCAACATGGAAGAGAAAGAACCTTAGAAAATCTAGTAGTATCAATATCTATCCCCTCAATTATTTCCTTTCTTTCTCTGAGTGTTCATGTGTGTCCAAGGAATTGGGAATGCAAATAACAACAACAAGAGGATGGTGCTTGAGCCATGACAACTTAGAAGCAATCAGGACGTAATGCAAGTAGAAGATAGATAGCACAAGAGATCTAAGCTTGGCAATCTACTTCCTAGCAAGATTATGGCAGAAAAACAATACAAGATACACAAAATTCTCAGGCCCTTCTTCTTGAGTACAAGAATGGAATATATAGGAATGGAGGCTATGAGGTTACTTCATGCACAAGGCAAGAATAGGTAGTTCCAACTAATTAAATCTCATTTAAAATAGAAGGAGCAAGGAGAAGCAAGAAAACCAAACTAATTTTAGACAATTCGGCACATAGATGCATGAAAAAGGTACACTTAAGTGAACTGTCGCATGTTTTAAAACATGTGTGTAGAATTTGAAAAAAGCGGGCAGGACCACCTCCCAAGCAGGGTGGTGGTCTTGGCACAGAAGGCCAAAAAATGTACAGAAAGATATGGGGAGATGGAAAAATGCATGGAAAAGCTATGTAAGGCCATCTAGGATAAAAATATACATTGCAAATGGGCTTTGGAGCTTGAACACCTTCTTGAAAGGATTCTGAATCATCATTGGGGATTCTTGTAATCATTTTCCTAACAATGTAGCACGTGTAATTTTTTGTGCATACATATTTCCCCCTCAGCAAAGCATCTTAGCCATGAAAAGGCGTAAAACGTAGAGTTTGAGTATGACATTCCTGAAATGGGGAGTTAGAAGCTATACCTGACATGCCCATGTGTCGAAATGTCACCGCCATAACTTTCACTACCTGTAAGAGAAAAAGAAGATGCAAGTGCAGATAGATAAAATATTGAAAAATAAACACTAGATCAAAATGACAAGAGGACTTACCATTTGTGTGGGGATGTAGAAATATACCTGCACCAATGCTCCAGCCTTGTAAACACATACACTCAAAATGAGTTTAAAATGACATATATATATTGAAGCAAACTCATTTTCCAATTCATTTGTGCATTGTTGATTTAGCAAATTTGGAACTCTGGACCCCCGTTGACCATTTCTTACGTGAATACAACCGAAACGACCGTTGTGAGATAGTGATCATTCCTCCATGAGTGGGAAATCAACATACATGTTCTCCAGTTAGTTATTACCTCTTTTGTCTTTTTTTTCCCTAGATGTTAAAATGTTGAAAAGTTCACCTAGGGGGGAAGTTTTCAATTTTTCTTGTTTCGAATAAGTCCTTGGGGGGGTGCCCATAGGGCATTCTTTTATTTTGCTAGAAATGGTCAATTTTCTTGTTTTTGGGTAGTTTTGGGGTTAAGGGTACGTTTTGGGAAATCGGTTCAGGACAGCCACCCAAGACAAGGTAGTGGTAATGGGAACGCCACCCTGACAAGGTGGCAATTCTGGAACCGCCAACCTACACTAGGTGGCGGTTCTGAACAAAATGTCAAAAACGCACCTTAACTTGAATTTTTTTTATTTTCAATATTTTATTATGTTTTTGATAAGCTTATCATGTGATGTGCATTACTAACTTCCTCTTTTCTCATATTCTGGTGAATAAACAAGGAGGAGTACATATGCTGGAGCAGAGAGAGTGTGTGTGATTGGCTCCCTGGGATTCTAGATCTGCTGACCCAGGCTCATATGGACTTACTACAGAGGCAAGGCATCTGGTGGATACCTCAAGTACCCCATGTCACTCCTGCCAGTAACATTATGTGTGACTTGTTCTCTTATTGGGATGCAGACCAGAACACTTTCCAGTTTCCAGGTGTTAGGGGTGAGTAGACTATCACTCTGGAGGATGTATACCACATCCTTGGAATCTTGATACTTGGGAGGAAACTGATATTGGAGATAGCGAGGTCTAGGGCCGTGATGACACAGTGGGCCACATATATGGGAGACGTCATCATCTCATCTGGCTCGAAGAAGGGAATGAAGGTTTGGTCCATTGCTACTACTCCCATTCCTATCCTTTAGAAACCCATCATGGGTATCCTATCGTCGAGACTAGTCAGGGACAAGGGAGGAGATACACTCTTATACTATTGGGCCCCCATTATTACATAGATCAAGGCTCATGGCCGTAAGTACGCCTGGGGGGAAAATATTCTAGGGACTACATACCAAAATTTGTACATAATGGTCAGATTATAAAGATAGTCTCTGAGCCATCCCACTCTTGTTATGAGTTGGGTTTATAATCACTCCATCCCCTATGGTAAGGGGTACTAGTATCAAACCCAGGGGCTGTTCGAGTAGCTAGATGGACAAGTATGTTAGTGCTTCAGACACAACATCAGTTAGTGGCTTCCCTGAATACAGTAGACATGACTGCCACACCCTACCAAGACATGGCAAGGATATGGCATGAGGAGGTTATGATGATGGTGGCTTGCTCCTCCATGAGCTAGTTAGTTAATAGAGCTAGGAGATAAGATATTCACCCATTTGACCAGGTACCTTAGCAGTTTGGCCTTCCATACCTTGTCATGCTTCCTCTAGTGGAGCTTGTTTATAGGACTATTCAGGAGGCTCGGAGGGGTCCTAGAGGGGATCTCGGTTGGAAAATTGTTACTCTTGGCATGCCTATTGTAGTTAGATGGGTGGTCCATGCTCACTGGGAAGCTAGTGCCCCTCGGGGCCCTTTACTTCATATTGCGGTAATTCCTGCTCATAGTGGGGAGGATGATGAGCCGATTGAGTTGGACTCTAATTCTGCGGAGGATACAAGAGATGACATGGAGAGGGAGTCTGTCAGAAAGGATGCCAAGGATGAGGATAAGGTGGCAGCCCCTTTCAGAAGGAGAGGAGAGTGACTCTGAGTGGCATGACACTCAGGAGCTCCTCAGAGTAGTGCACGAGGAGGTGAGCACAAAGAGAGAGACACTAGTCTCGGAGGAGACACTATGAGAGGATGATGAGTCTGTGATCGTACAACGTCATGCCTCTAGATTTTGTGAGGCCCACTGCTGCCAACAGCACCTACAGCCCTAGCCACTGATCCCACATGGATTCCTGGAGACCATAGTATGTTTAGTACTACTTTCTTGATTTGGTATATTGATTTTCATATGTTTAAATTAGCATTCTCCTTTTGATTTGCATTCTGTGATTTTCTAGATCATTATATATCTCTCTTTTTTATTTTGCAACATCTGCACATGATTGGTGAGATCTCATTCATTGGGTATGCATGGACACCCTATTGATCCCCTCAGGGAATACCCAGGCTGAGTTGTCGGTGGATTTAGGATAACCCTTAGCCACTTGTCGACATACTGACGTGTTTTCTCCTGTCTGGAAGGTGGAAGAGATAGTGACCTCCCTTCGTACCCAGGTAACTGGATACGAGACTGTTGAGCACCTGATGAGGTGGAGCCACTCTCACAGTGTGGCTATGGGAAGTAGGTGCCATCACAAGCATTCACACCATTCAGTCAATTTTCAGTGCCATTGCAGCCGTAGCAACAGCCCTAGACATGGGTTTGTACCATCTGAGGGATCCCAGAGGGATTGATAGGTCATTGAGCCTTTATTGCTTTGATACCATAGTTGATATTATAAGATTTTTTTGTATATTATGGGCTCATTGCGAGTGTGTTCACCATGCCTAGTGCATGATGACACTGTATAAACTTGATCTACTACGATATATACAAACTCTATTTTTGGTTTGGTATTCCATCGTATCTGAGTTGAATCACTTTTGGCTTATCTATCATGTGTACTCTAGATGTTTAGAATTTCCACTTTTCAATGCTTCTCAGAATATATGCAATGGATGTGAATGATAAACATAATGATTCCTTTTTGTATTTTATGTTACTAATATATGATGATGTAAACACAATGTGATCTTAAACTTAGTTTCTTTTGCAACCTTTAGTACTTCATATTGTCTTGATAAAATGTGATGATACAATGATATAATAAGTAGATGTACTTACCTAACTCCTAACCCCACACAACTAGTAAGATGTGAGGGCTCAACACCAAGAGTTAGAAAAGGGCACAAATTATGAAAAATTGGTTAATGGTAGTGATGAGTGAAAGACAAAGGTTTGACAAAACCAAATTGGGACGTTATAACCTTACTGTACTCAAGCTACTCCATAGTTTAGAATGTGAATTGCTTTGCAGTTTATCTAGACTTGGATCCTTAGATCGCGACTTAGTTGAATAAATCTGGTTTTGGGGTTTGAAGCTCTCTTGGAATTTTTGATATCTAACTCACTTTGTTTTTTATTTATGATTTCACAATGTTTGACTAATTTGGAACTTTCAAATTTATCTAAGAGACCCCCTATGCCTTGCCCCATGCTACCAGAGGGAAGCATCGTCTCATCACCATGGACAAGGCACTGATGAGTAAGGGCATTTCCCTCCTTTCCCAATCCTATGTCACTAGTAAGAGACGCAGGCTCAACACTAAAGGTTGGTAGGGCAAGAAAATATGTAAAAATAAAATTTTCTGTGGATTTGCATTTGATGTACTCATTTGGGAAAAATGTTTAGAATGCTCTTATTTCCAAGGAGATGTATATGGGATAGATGTGACACCATATAGATTCTAGAACAGACAAATTGTCAAAGACACCTAACCTAGGAAGAGACCAAAAGTAGAACCAAGTATGCAAGCTTTGGTATGGTTACCATCAAAAAAAATTCTTATCTTTTTTAGATTGATAAGTGATTCAGAAGTAGTTGATGATACTTGTGAAGATCTCAAGAGACGTGATTTGAATGTTTTGTTAATGTTTTCAGAACTTTTTAGGAATTGCTATAAGAATAATCTCCTAGTTCACAAATTTTTACAAAATGAATGGACAGATGAAAATTCAATGCGGATGTAATAATGTACATATGAAAATACTGATGGATCATGCATAGTATCTCTTTAGGTGAAGAGAGTTTACGTATTCACTAAACTCCTCCCCTTATCAGTGTACACAAGCAAAATACTCCATTTTTTTAGTCTTTTACTACTCGATCTGGACCTAACCACCTAGGTCTGAATTTCCTTCCCTTGCTAGTCTTTTTGTCTATTCAGCTATCGATTCTTAATACCAAATGTCCCTCATATATCTCACATTTGTATGCCTTCTTGTTATATTATCGAGCCATCCGGTCAGCATTAACACTATGTCATTATGTGGCATTCATTCTAACATCATCGAGACTTTCTAATTGAGAGAGTCATGCTTCTTGATAACCCTCCTCTCCCTGGATCCCTTGTAGTGAAATACAGATACTAGGTATTTCAAATTTGAGTGGTAGAACCGCCTCGACACCAAACACTAAAGAAAAGGGGGTTTCCCCTATTAGCATTCTAACTGACATTCGGTAAGCCCACAAGGCTAAAAAAATATTTAGGTGCCAATATCGCTTATTATCCTTAATAGTTTTTAAGAGAATGGATTTTAACATCTTTTTATAGCCTCAGCTTGTCTAATAGCCTGAGGATAATAGAGAGAAGTCGTGTGATGACTTATCTTTAACTATGTACACAACTCACACACCTTATCATTTTTGAAATACGTGTCATTATCGGAAATAATGACTTGTGGCACCCCGTACCTACAGATGATTTGTTTCAAGATGAACTTAGCGATTCCAGAGCCATGTACGGTGGTAAGGGGCATGGCTTCTACCCACTTGGTAAAGTTTTCTGTGGCCATGATTATGAAGTTATGGCCATCATTCGAGGAGGGAGATAATTTCTCTATCAAATCCAAGCCCCAAGTGGAAAAGGGCCATTGAGTCGCAATCGATTGTAGAGATTGTGTCGGTATGTGGATCTCATGAGAGAACTCCCAACATTTATGTCATCTATGCATGAATTCTACTACATCATGCTCTAGCATGGGCCAAAAGTATCCCACCCGTTGTATTTTTTGAGTAGTGGCGTGGCCACCGAAGTGACCTCCACATACCCCACTATGTGATTTGGAAAGAATTTTTCCTGATTCGTCTACATCAACACATATCAAAAACATTCCATCAAAGGCTATGTGGTAGATCACTTGTTCCAAAATAATGTACTTAGCGGAAATGATGTGTAACTTCCTTCTGAGTTTTTATGTTGCCCCTTCTGGGTATGTGTGGTCCATGATGAAGTTGATAATGTCAGTATACCAAGGATATACAAAGATAGGGGGCCTAGTTTTGATGAAATACACACACTCATTGGGAAAGTCCAGATCTACCAAATCACCCCCATCCAATGGATTATCAGCCAACCAATCTGCGATGACTTGTCCTTTAACAGATTTCTGATTTACAAATGTTAGTTCAAACTCACCCATTAACATTATGAAACACCTGACCTTTTTAGACAAGTATCCTTGTATGAAAAATGTTCACAAGTGGTTTGTCTTTACAATAACCCTTGTTTTTTATTAAGCATATAATGCCTTAAACGCTTAGTTGCAAAGATTATGGCAAGACATTCTTTTTATTCTTGCGTGTAACATGTCTCATAGTCAAGCAACGTCTGACTAATGAAAAAAAATGCACGTTCTCATTTATCATCATCCTCTTCAGCCAACATGTAGGCTAACAAAACATCTGTATCTTGTGAGTACAAGATCAAAGGTTTATCTAATCTAGGTGGCATTAGCATGGGAGGGGACAATAGAAATCATTTAACTTCCTCGAAGGCCTCGTTACATTCTTCTATCCAATCAATGCTATAATCCTTTTTCAACAAATTGTTGATTGGATGGATAGCAAAGGTCAAGTCAAGGATGAACTTTCAGATTACACTAAGTTTCCCAAGAAAATATCTAATACCAGACTCTAGTATGATGGTGGAACCATTTCTAATACAGCCTAGATTTTGGCCAGGTTAACATCAATCCCTCATGAAGATATAATGTAACCCAGAAGCTTTCCTCATGTTACGCCGAAAACACATTTCTCTTGATTTAATGTGACACTCTACTCAATTAAGCATGAAAGGATGATGTGAAGCACCTTTGGGTGATCGCAACACTTCCTGGCCTTAGCCAACAGGTCATCTACATAGGAATCCACAATATTATGAATAAGATCATTGAATATGTAGGTCATTTCTCATTGGTATGTACTGTCGGCATTTTTAAGACCAAATGGCATGAAAACATAATAGTAGGTTCCCCAAGGAGTTATAAACGTAGTCCTTATCTTGATCCTCTTTGGATATTTTCATTTGATTATATTCTGAAATCCCATCCATGAGGGACAACAACTCAAACCCAGTTGTTGTGTCAAGGATAACATCAATGGATGGTAATGGGAAATCATCTTTGGGGAAAGATTTGTTAATGTCCTGGAAGTCTATACAAATACGAATATTTCCATTCTTTTTTAGAAAGGGAACAATATTAGATACCCATTATGAATAATCAATTGGTTTCATGAATTCCTACCTCATAAATCTCAACATCCATTCCCAGAGAGGACTCAATCATGGGATTCCCCAAAATAAGAAGACGAACGTGGGATTAAGGAAAGGTCTATGTCATGATAGGTTAATATGTAGTTCTACCAAATCATTTAAATAACTTAAAATTGATTCATCACTATTGACACGCTCTGAACTATCAGGCTGACTCTCGGTTTCTACATATGTCAGCATTGGGGTTATTGGTGCTTTACGAATCAAGGGTTTGGCATGAGCTGAAACTGTGAAGTTGGTATCTTCCAAGTCACTACAACGGGTGAAGCTTGTTGCAGAAGTTGCTATAGAATATGAAAGAAGGTTATGTTCACATGGAATTACTTCAATTAAGATGAAATCAAAATCTTTTGTTAGACCTAGCACTTCTATTTTGTAAAGTTGTAGATGCTCAACTCTAGTCTCATACACTTTGGATACCTGATTTGCAACTAGTTATGAATCACCCAACACCCTGAATATTGAGAATACCCATCCTCTTAGCAAAAATGATACCTAATAGAAGAGCCTCATATTCAGCCCCATTGTTTGTACATTCAAAATTTAGCTTGAAGGAAAAAGGTAGAATCCTTCCTTCAAGTGAGGTAAGGATCACACCTGACCTAGCACCAAAGTGAAACTTAGCTCCATCAAAAATGGAGGGTCCAAACAACTACCCAAAAATATTACCATTGATTCATCTTTTGTATCTTCACCTTTTACCTCAGTCACTTCAAACATGCAAATCTCATATGCTGGGAGAGAACCAAGTCCCAGTATATGTCCCATACCCATAGAGTCAAAGGGAAGGAGAATAGGTAAATCAATTTCCAATAGTTCAACAATCCTTGATGTGATTCCCAGTGACACTGTCTCTATAACCACATTTTCATATTGGACTGCTCAAATGCCCTCAATCAACCCTGTGACCTCTATCTCTGCCATGGGAACTAATTTTTCCACTGGTGCTACCCTTGCAGGCCTATTTAAATGATTCATGGGAAGCTCAAACTCGGAGTGAACACCTGGGCATTTTCTTTAAACTAGCCAAGTTTATGGAAAAAGGCTTTGGATCACCATGGACCATAAAGACCTTCCTTAAATGTAGAAACCTTACCTCTTGAAACAAAGTGGAAGGGATTCCCTTCATGTAGTGGATCCAAGGACAGATAAGGACCATATTATAGTTGGTTTCCCTAGTCTTTAATATAAAACTCAGTGAGTACCGTCTTGTGCCCAAGAGTAACTGGTAATACTATGGTTCTGATCAAGGTCACCTTGAGGCTATCATAGCCCCTTAGTGTGTTTCAGGTCGAGGAGCAATTGGTCTCCTCATATCCTAACTTCTGAAGAAAAGAGAAGGGGACTATGTTAACCGCTGCCCCATCATCAATCATTGCACATTTCACATAGTTGTTGTAGATCCAAACTTGTAAAAACAAGGCCGGATAACCTCTATGAGCTATTTCAACATCTGTAGCCATCTTACTTATGTCAAATACAAACCCAATGTCCCTTTCAGGTTGGCCCGGAGGGAAAACGTTGAAGTCTATATGATTTATCTATGCCTCTGGAGGAGGGGTAACATTAATCAAATGGCCGATACCTAGCACTTCTAATAGAGTGGCTCAATGAGTAGGGGAATTCTTTAGTAGATCCAAGAAGGAAATATGTGAAAAGGTCTTGGTTAGATCACTAATTATGTCATAAAACCCTACCAGATTGCTTAGCATATCGTGAATGTTTCCTGACACATCCAGATAAATTTGGATTGATTGTGAAGAATAATCCCTAGCACTTGTTGCAGTGTTGATTTGGGGTTCAGTGTGTAACTCAACCAAGCCCACAATTTTTGTTTATTGACGACTGTCAAAAGAAGGTTCCACTTATGGGTTTGATGAATTATAAGTTTCGCAATCATTAGTCCCTATCGTAATACCCTTGTTGGAACCATTTGGATCTAATCTACCATCCTTTGGGTGCATGGGGAGAGGATCATTGAAGATTCCTCACGATGTATTCTATGGGGACACTAGTCCCATATAGGTATTTTGTGCTCGTGCGGTGGGGTTTTTTAGGAACATATCGACAAACAAATTTCATTGATCCTCTGGCAAGCGTTGTAGAAACTTATTGCAATCATGAAATGTTCTTGCAACATGCCCAAAAACCATATGGAAACTGAAGTATAGATCCAGGTCATAATCTTGTGGCCTTTGATTTGATCTTTGTTGTGGCACAAAGTTACAGTTACTGTTTGGTTACTAATTGTTATGGTTAAAATTTTGAAACCCTTACTCTTAGTTTTGGAATTGGGGCTGACATTTGCCTCTATTGCTGAGATTGTTTCTATTGTTAAGGATGATTAAAATCCACAGCGTTTATCGACGGTGAGAAATTGTTATATCTCTGATTATTTCCATTATTGTTATTGTTATTTGTAACACATGTGTTAGTAGGATTAACTACATTAGGATTTTATGGATGGTTAGTCACACCATCAGTTGTGACTCCATGATTCTATTGAGGATCTTTGGTCCTTGATTTTTTTTTTTTTGTTGTTGGAGTAGCCGGGAGTGTTTTGAGAAGGAGTGACTAACTTCCCATTTACCCCATAGGTCTTAAGCAAGCCACTGTCAATGGCCATGTTGGTATCCAAATTGATTCTCCCTCAAAGGTCTGAGTGGCATCACTGGGTTTGGCAGAAGCTGAGAGATATACTAGATCATGGTTGAGTCATTGTGTAGTTGGAGATGAGATCTAACTAGCCCTCTGTCACTCAAATTTAGAGAAATGGATAGCACCCTCAAGAGGATTTGATCTATCCTCACTATTTTAGGTTGTTCCTTTCAACTAGGGTAAGAGGACCCTTTTGTAGCCTAGTGTTATGGAGCAAGTGGAGGTATCCTTCTTAATGAAGATGTTAAGGAGACCTTGGAGAAAATATGATCAATGCAACAAAATCTAGCTCTCACGAGTTGACACTCTAGATAGTGGAGATATTTTCTTTGCAAGGTTTAGGCTACTAAAGACATTTGAAATCTTGATTATTTTTGCATGCTTTGTTAATAAAAGCTATGCACTTGTGCACACATAGGGTAAATAGGGATAGTAAAGGTAGGATTGGTTGTTTTCTAATGAATTTTTTGTGGGGCAGGGTGAACTTGATTCACTAGATCCTTGAGGAATATTAAAAAATGGAAGGTTAAACCAATAGAATGCCACATAATAGCTAAAATGTTTCTTTAAATAGAATATGTAATTCAATGGAGGCCCAGATTAGCACTCTTTCACACAATATTTGAGATTCTATAATGAAGGCTTGAGTTAGAAAATCCAACAAAGCATCAAGATCTGAGTCAAATCACGCCTAAGGTACACCCATAGGCTTACAAAAAATCTCTATCAACAAATGAAAGAAAAGTGTTTTAAATCATTTATTCCATCCCATATGAAAATCTCTTCTCAAGATGACCTTGCAGATGCCACTAAATTATCATAAAGATTAGGCCTGGTGTGATGATTAGATTAATACAAGATTGCAACAAAAACAAGAAAAAGTGATTGGCATACATTCAAATAAAATAAAGACATATTTCTCAAGACACACAGACTAACTCAAATTTGATTAAGTCTATAAGCAGGGGAAGTTCTAAGAACAGTCTCAGAGCTTTTCAATTACTAACACCTTGTAACCACCGTCGACATGATCAGCTTTAATCATACAAAAGATATATACAAGTTCAACAATGGGATCTGCAAGTCTTTCTATTAGAAAAACAATCCCTGACCCCTAACACTTCAACTCCAACCTTACATGAAACAGTTGTGCCATTTATACATTCACATAGAGCCCCCTTCTCTCCCCAAAACTCTAAAACTCTGAAATTTGGAGTTTGGATTTTGCGGGGTCCAACCGTCCTTGTGCACACTACACCCAATGAGCATGTACAACCTATGAATCTCTAATTTCTTGACGCTTAATTTCGAAATTTAGGCTCTCCCAACCTCCAAAACCAAGGTTGTCCATCATCCTTTGAGCCCCATTTTTGGCAATTTGTTTCACATTAAGAATATTTATGCCATTTGTAGAGACCCCTTGATGTCACTTTCTTCTCATTAAAATTTTCTATAGCTAGCTTGGCTCTCGAGGATCTAGCTGCCTATCATCCATTCTTGAGCTACTGAGCTTCCTTAGTCAAGATTCTCGGCTCCTTTATTTTTCCCAGCCGGGTTGCTTTCAACCAATTCATTTGCTTGAAATTTTTCCTCAAAACTCGGCTCGTGAGTTAGACATCACATCACCGTTGCCAACATGCTATCTACTATAGAGATATCCTTTAACCTCGCGGCTTGCGAAATCAACTCATTGCCTAGTTATCAACTACACACCTTGAATACCCCACTCATAATTCGGATCCAAGAGGTAGTTTACACAGAAATCCCTCAATTTGTTCGTGTTGCAATAACTCTCGTACACCGGGAGAGATAATCCTCTGGCACAAATGACAACATGTGAGGGTCATGAGACGTACAAACTTCCAACTAGGCCTATCAAAACAACCCGTCATGGAGAGCCAATCCCTACATCCCCGTTATCACCCAATACCCTTTTTAAGCTCGAATGCGCCACCCAAGGGCTCAACCCTCCAGAAAGACCTCAGATGGGGGAGTAGCTCACTAAACTGCTCAATGAGCCAATTTTTGGATCACTCCCCCTTGGTGCCCCTTTGGCATTTTTTCACTCCTGACCATGGGGTTGGATTTTTTTCAAAAAAAAGTCATGTCGGAGGCGAATAGAGACTTAAGACAATTATTTTATGGCTTATCACATCATTATTTCAATTTTGATTGTTTTTTTTGGGCCAAAAGGGGCCATACTCGGGGTCATTTTTTTTATCTCATACAAATCAGAGTCCTTTCACAAACCTAGAAGAGGAAAAAAATTCTCAAGTGGTTTTCTACTCCTGAAAGGTCCAAATTCTCCTAAAATGTGCTTGTCATCTATAATCCCTAGCTTAACTGCGAGGGTACTTTTCTAGTGCTAAGGTATCGTCTACCATTTTTTTTCATTTTTCTTAAGGAGAAAAATTTATAAAAAATTTGGTGACTTGCATGGACATCTACCTTTCTAGATGTTTCATTAAACTACCAAATCTGGAAGCTTCCATTAGGAATGGATTATTATTGGACATCCTCGAAACTGATCTCACCCTTTGAAGGGTTAACCAGTAATTAGCTTGAACATTGAGACTTGTAGGTAACAGCCGCTGGAATTCCAATCTTATAATAAAATATTAAATTACAGGAGTGGAAAATTGTTTTTGATATTTGAAATTTTCTCTTCTTCTCTTCAAACAATTTGAATCTAATTGGAGAAAGTGAATACCTAAACTTAGCTCTAGGACTGGAATCATTTCCATGTATAAAAAAATGATTGACTGATGATTCCTGATGATATAGCACCACCCAAAAAGTTTAGGATAAAACAATTCCGGGTTTGGAAATCAAGGAACTCTATAAAATCTGATTTTTTCTCTTCTTTTTAATACTCTATCTCTGGTATGCTATGGGAATGTAACTAAAACTTGTGCCCTTACCAAAAATTCATGATATTTTTAGTTGAATAAGATCCAAAGAATGAGCAAGGAAATTTGAGGTTGATCTTCTCCTTAAAAATAATATCCTAGATGACTTTTGGGAAGGCGGATATTTAGGATTGAATTTCTAACCTTGTGGAAGCGGTAGAAGCTTAATATATGACTAATCCTTTGAGACTAAAAAAATGACACTATAAATACTTGTCCCTGATCTAATTTTATTTGTTTTACATTTGAAACCTTTTAAGTACTATAACTATTTCCTGTAAATTTGAGCTTCTAAAACATCCTTTGACGGAACATGCTAAATTGCACAATGATACAACTAGGATTAGTAAAACCTAATCTCGAAGAACTTAGGGAAACTGAAACCTAAAACAACAAAAAAACAATGTGCACAAGCACTTGGGGAATTTGAAATTCTAAACTAATATATCCATGGGTGATAATTTTTCATTTTAGTAGAAGTGCTTAAGATACATTCCATTAACTAGAATCAAAAGTTCTTCTCCATCCAAAGTAGATAGTTGGAAGACATTGCTACTCTTACATCTTGTTATAATGTAGGGGCCACTCCATATCACATCAACCTTGGAATGCCTGAATGACTTAACCTAATTTACATCCCACTTCAGAACCAAGTCCTCTTCCTAGAAAGTCCTTGATTTAGCTCTCTTATCAAATGACCTCTTGATCAAGGCTCAATCCTTCTCCATGATTTTCATTGCATGTGCTCTTATTTCCTCCAACTCTATGAGTTCTAAATACCTAGCTTCCATGTGTTCAAAATCTAATATTTCCATCTACTTCATGAGCTCTAAAGTTGGTAACTCAAGTGATATGGGCAACTTGGCTTCTTTCCCGTAGACTAGCTTGTAAGGAGAGATTCCCGTTGACACTTTTGGTGTGATTATATCAACCTACAAGGATGATTTTATCTTTGTATGCCGTGTCCTTTTGTTTTCATCTAGATTACTTCTAATGATCCTTAGAAATTTCTTACTCATGGACTTTACTTGACCATTTCCCTGGAGCTAATATTTAGATGATGTGTTGAGATATATCTCATTCCTAACAGCCCACTCAGTGATCTTGGTGCTAAGGAAAACCAAAGCGTTGTCTAATATGATAGTTTCTGGTACTCCGAACATTTTCATTATTCCCTCGTAAAATTGTAGTATATTAGACACATTTGTCCCCTTGAGTGCGAATACCTCAGTCCACTTGGTGAAATAATCTATTTGTTTTTAAGATCCACTTGTCGCCTTGGCACGAATTTAGATTAATGACCCCAATGAAGTCCCATCCCCACTACAAAAAATGGTTGCGAAAATGAGATTGCATGGAGTGGTAGTGTTGCTAGCTTCTCCTTTCTCATGAAGAGTACACATTTCATACATTTCCTGAACCTTGTATAGAAATCACTGAACATTGTAGGCCAATAGTAACCAAATTTCATAATTTTTGAGATCTCTTACCCATGAATAAAAATGACCCTCTAGCTTCTCTATCATGGAATTCTCATAGAATCTTATGAATCTGATTCGTCCCAATGCAACTTAATAAAACCCCATTCACGTCCATTTGGAACAAAAAAACCATTAATGAGAACATATGGAATGGCTTGGAGTTTAAATTGTCTTCTTTTTGCCTTAATCAACTCTGAGGAACATAAACCTAGTTGTAGAAAATGCATCATATGCTGAGTCTAACAAGGGGTAGGTACACTATCATTTTCTTGTTCCTGATCACCTTGCAAGACAAAAAGAATTCTCCTTCATCACACACCTCAACATGATGGCTAGAAGTTATGTGCCCACATAATCACTTATCATGAAACAATTTAGTGACCTTTATCACTATGCCATACTCCATCATACAAGTAATCCAACCTGCCATTTTCTCATTCAAGTCATTTTTTAGGAGGATGTCCTTGACTCTGGCATGGGACACCAAGAACTAAATTTTATTATTTCAGACCAAGTTCCGAAATTTATTCAGACTTCTGACAATAATGAGGAGCTATTTCTAGATAAAATAATACCTCACTTCATAATCCTCAAAATTCTGACTGAATAAATCTATGGGCTATTTAATGCCCACTTTTCTTCAACACTCATTGAAACATGATCATATTTTCCAAAGTGTTATAATCGTAAACCTTGCTACTTTATTCCATTTAACATACTAATGAGATGTGTGGGGCATCATGACTCCATTATGTTTTGATTATTATTATTTTAACTATATGTTGTACTATGAACTCTTATTGACATTTAAGGATAAAATAATTAGCTAGAATGGTTGCATTTTCGTAATGTGATTTTGATATCATTACTCATCGAGATTGTTTTATTGTAAATGATTTATCTTTGTGACTAGACACATAGACACTATTTTGCTATTACCGGTAGATGTTAATTGGAAAATGACATTTAGACATTATGTTAGGGAAATGGAAGGATAGACGTTATTGTAACCGAACTGATTAAATTTTGATAGACATTCACTATGGAAGAAAATGATGTGTTTTCAGATAAATATATGTTGATATTTCAAATCATTTTGGTATTGGATTTTTATTATGATGTTTAAAGTTATTTTTGTGATTTAATTGATATTGGAAATTGGTGAAATTGTGAACGAGTGAAAGTATTGCTTTAATCTGATGATCCAGTTGGTGTTTGATCTTAGTTGCAAATATATGTATGACTAGAATCCAAATATTGTAAATGAGAATAATTTTTAAATTACTTGGTCTTAGCAATAGTAGTTATGATTTTGATATTTGAAATTGATATCTATATGTGAGAGTGTATTATTACTTCGACATCGTTAATATGGCTATGAGGTGAGAGGGGTATTGTGTGTTTTGCAAGAAAACATATCACAACAAATTAAAGGGGGATTGAAGACCAACCACATTGGAATTCTAGGTGAATTCAACAAGGGTCACCATGACAACATTTATTTGTGTGTATGTTGGAATTATTGTTAGGGGAAATTGTGACCAAGGGGTTATGTTTTGTCATTTATTTATTTTTTATTTAATTAATGTTAGTTTGTGATTTTAGTGATGTTTTTCTTTGTAATTAATTACTTGGAATTTGGGGTATGTATTTTACCCTTTATTGTTAATGGGTTGTAGTGTCTTAATTAAAGCTAATTTAATCTTATCCTAAACTAACTAAAGATGTGAATAAAGGAATTCATTTATTAGAGTAGATTTTGTGTTGTAAGTTGAGTGCTTGGGGATCTTGAGTGTTGTACACTCTACCCCTTCATGGAAACTCGAATTTGGCTTTAGAGGCCAAATTTGGAAGCTTGAGGGACAATTCAAACTTGTCAAACACCTCTTAGATGGGTATGCCAATCCTACCTATGGGTTGGGGCGGTTCAAAATTAGACCCCTTTAGGTGTTTTCGAAAGACAAAAAGGTAAAATATGGACTGGACTTTCTTTCTTTTAAATAATTTTGTCCTTAGTAGAGGTGTGGTCTTGGATTGTGTGTGCAAATAATATGTCATTTCTTCACCCACTTATTAATTGTGCTTTGGAATTTGAAGTTTTAATTTTGAGGTAGAGTTGAGGATGAGTGATGTGGCATCTTACATGGAGCCACCTCTCCCTCCTCTCTCCATTTTCTATTTAATCAATTTCTTTTGCTTGATTGGGGGGGTTACTTCATTTTTTTTCTCTTGCATTTTTTGGGGTTAGAGAATTTTGGGAGTGCTTTGGTTCTTGGTGAGAGCTTGTTGGTGATTGTGGAATTATTGGAGCTTCTTGGTGTTTGTTTTGGATTAAACAAGCTTGGTGTATGGCTCTTGGATCAAGCTTAACCATGGAAAGGTAGGAGATAAACTCTTGTTAAATGTTTTCTTTATTTTTTTTATGCTCATGTGCTTGTTTGAGTGTTTTGGAATGCGTGTTGGGTGCTTGGGTAGATTTCCTGAGTGTGGTGTATGAGGGTACTATGGGGAGATTTCATGTAGGGAGGCATAAGAGTTTATTTCATTTTTTGGAGGGAGTTTGGGTTGAGTTCTGCACCTTCGACAAGAAAGTACTTGCATTTCTTACTTGGTTATTTTGTTGAGGGAGCCATAAGAGATTGTAGGGAGGTATAAGAGATTGCAGGGAGGCATAAGAGAATTGGGGAGGTATAAAAGTTTCTTGAGGTAGGCATAAAAGTGTGTAGGGTTTTGAGATGTTTATTGGTGGTTTTTAAGGTGTGCACTAATTTCGCATTGGGAGGCATAAGTGACCTCCCCATAGGTTCTTGCTCCTTTGGCTTTCATTTAGAAGCCTTGTATATTTTTGTTGCTTTCCTTCTTGTGTTTGAAGTTAAAGTTTTTTTTTTTTGAATGGTTGTGAAATACTTGGTTATGTGTTTTTTAAGCTTGTTTGTTGACATGGTTGCATCCATTTTCCATTCCAATGTGGTTAGGGCTTAGTGGCTAATGATGAGGATGGATTCTCCTCCTTAATGGAATTCTTGGTTGGGTCGAGAGTGTTGCCTCCCCCCCTTTTTTGTTATGATCAAATGAATCATGGTGGAGCTATCTTGTTGGTGGTGTAAAAGTTGGAGCTTTATTAGTGCCTTCAAGAAATCCTTCCTTGTGTTTTAGCCTTCCTATTATTCCCACTCAAGGTGGAAGATGTGTAATATTGTATTTTGTTAAAATGAAATGTTGTTTTGTAAGTTGTAATATTATTTGATGGAATTTCATTGAAATTTTTTAAGAATCCCTTATCATTAAATTCTACTATGGAAAGAAAAGAATTAGAAAAATGGAAAGCATGTGTAATAGTTTAGTTGAAAGTCATATTGTGAGAAAGGAAGTTTACCTTCATTTTTGTAGTTGTATTATTGTAAATAAGAAATAAGGAATATAGAAGTTATAAGTGGTTAAAAATGTATGCGTAGTAAACTTGAATCAAGAGAAAACTTGTTATAATTATTTTGAGTAAAGAAGTTATAGTGAAAATGGAAAGAGACAACAAATTTTAAGTAAGCTGTTATAAATGAAATGTTGCATTTTGTGGTAAGGAAAAATAATAATACTAGAAGTAGTTGTAGATCTTTTTACTCTAGGAATTGAAAGAAAACTAGTTAAAAATAATAATTCATTGTTGTTGCTACTATTGAACAAGAAATGCATTAAAAATGAGTAATTTTTACTATGAAATGAATAGATGGAATTAAATCCAACAATTGGAAAATCTAGGCATATAAAATCAAGTCCAGAATTTTTTAAAAACATTTTTGTAACTTTTCTTTTTCGAAAAAAACTCAGGTTTAATGGTTCTATTCCTAAGGAACATGATCTCCACCTTGTGCAGAGCGGAGGTCTTAGAATTTCCTCTTCATAAGGTAGTAGTTTCATGGTTTTGCCACCCAGGTAAAGCGGTGTTTCCAGGACCACCTGCCTACTCTAGGTGGCAGTCCTGTGACTTATAGTAGAAATTTCCACTTCCGCATTTGTGCTTTTTCTAACTTGTAATAACTAAAATATTAAGCATGTAAAATTACTACAGACACCTCCAGCAAGCAAACAATGGAAAATATCATGGGTTTAAGCATTAAAATCTTCAAATGGTAAATTAAAATCACTCTTTTTCATTTATGTTAATGAGGGTAGGGTTTTCCCTAAATAGAGAACCCCCAAATACAAATGGCTTGAAATAAAACTAGTTTGGAAAGGAAAACTCCTTTCAATTCTTAGATGAAAGGACTATAATGATAAATCTACAATCTAAACAAATCTAAGATTGATCTTGAAGAAAATCCTCCATAGTTCTTCCTCTCTTTCCCTCATTGCTTCCTTCTCTCCAACCCGAAATTTTAAGAAAAGTAGATAGACCAAAGGAGAAAAATAGAATAGAGGGAAGGTTTTAAAAAGAATTCATAAGGGTTTTAGGGTTAGTCTGGAACCCTAGGATCTAATGGCCAAGATTGGTTTAATCTAAGGGTTAAGGATCAACCCTACTTTTGTTTGGTAGGAAATTAGTTTATAAATTTTTTTTATATAAAATTAAAGGTATGTGTGGATGAATGAATGGGGCCATTTATTTACCTTGGTGTGCAAGTATTTTTTCCTAGTTTCTAATATGTTTTAGTAAATTAATGAAATTTGTGATATTAAAGCTAATGGGATAATGAAATAAAATGACAAATTATAAGGTTGACCATGTTGGGAATTGATCATTAATTAAAGAAAAGAGAGAATTTAACCAAGAAAATTAAATTATGGTACCTTCATAGTTGAATGTAATTAATTGAATTAGAGATAAATTAGAAATCTTTATCTTTGGACTAGACCCGGTTCCCCAATCCTAAGGTTGAGTATATTGTTGTAAGTGAAATTAATGTACCCTAGGGGTTGACACCCTTGTAACCTAATAACTTAAACAAACAAAAAAATCCGCAACTTTCGAGATCAATGTTAGGGTTTTAGTGTGTTTCTAGCACATAATGTTTATGGGCATTACACTTGGTATCAGATCTATGGGTTTGACACTTGGACCCCTCGACCAACATTGAAAATAGAACCCAGTTAGTAAGACTTGAATTTTCGTGATTAAAATAATGATAAAATAATAAGGTTGTTCAAATTGTTGAACTCACCTAGTGGCATTTTTTCAAACCTAGATAACTAAAAATGTTAAAAGTAAATGGATTTTTCTTATAAATTTTTTATGTAACAATAACTTATTTTCTTTGAAAGATGATGTTTGATTAGTACTAACTTTTTTCTCTAGTAGTATGATGTGATAAAACCTTTTGGAATCTTCCTTTTTGGAATGAAAAATTTTATGGTGTGAGTCTTGTCGTTTGGATTTTGTGGATGTGTGCTAGGGTCAGAAAGAGTAAAATAGAAGTTGTTATTTGTCTAAAGTTCCCATTTTTCCTTTAAGTGGTTGTATGAGTTAGTTTTGGTTTCTACTTTGGTGATTTAATCCCCATATGAGTAAATGAATATTAGGTGTTAGTGTCGCTTTTGATCTAGCCTTGTGTATGCATCCTTATAACTGAGCTCGAGGTATAGTACCCATATTAGTGGCCATGGAGGGCTGCAAAGTGACCATGATGTGGACTTCTGTATTTTATATTCGTAAAATTATGTCATTTTCTCAAGGACCAACACCTTATTTTATGATTGGATTGAGAAGCTCTAAGACTCTTTTAGTTATTTATATTTTTTTGTGGGAATTTTCAGACCTTGCATTGTGGCTACTTAGCCACTTTCCTTGATTGTCGATGTTTCTTGGATTTTACTTTGACTGGTGACTCAGAGCTCGTTTATCTGTTGGATACTTATCTAAATGTTATGTGATTCTTTATTGCATGTTAATGAGCTGGTTCTATGCTATTTGTTTTGTGACTTTCCATCGTATGGGGGTACAACCCAGGAGCCTTGAATGTATTCTTAGGTGCTTTAAGTTATGCCTTGATTCTAAAACAATGAAACCTTGAGTGTTCCTAGGATCTTGCAGTAAACTCTTTCATTACTAAGTCTTCCTAGAGAGAGAGTGCATTGTGTGGTGTGGTCTTGTTGGCAGTTTGATAGTTGTGGTGGTGATTGTCTTACAACCTAGTAAGAAGCCTTCCTCCTTGTCAAAGTAGATGTGTTTGGTTACGAGCTTATGGTTTGTCTGATGTCGGATTGACTCTTGGTTGACTGTATATTCTAGTGGATAACTAGTTACTTGGTAGTGATGTTCCATGATGGCATGCTAATTTTTATCATGGTTTCCTTGTTTCTTTATGGAAAGTATTGACTTGTGGATTGTATGTATCTTGGTAACTATGGTTAGATTTAAGCCCATTCAGGTAGTGTGTTTAATTAAGTGTGCTTGTTTTGATCTCATTGACCTATTAATAAGGTTATCTTTATCTTAACCCTTTAGATTGTTATGAGTAAAACCTCTATGACCTATTAATCTTTCGATTACATGTAGACACATATGAATGTTGTTGGGTCTTTTGAACTGTGCTCATGGAGATTTTAGTTTAGTATATTTCATTTTATTTTTATAATCGGTGGTGCTTATCTGGTGCTTCTTCTTTTAAAACTATAACTCTTGGTTATAGAGTCCATGTTTGGATAGATTAATTGAGTGTTCTCTTGTATTTTATGTTTTCTAATGGAATGTGGTGTCCCTTGAACTAAAATATGAAAACTTGTCTTGTTGCTTGGCCGGTGGTGTCTTGTGGAAATATGGGTGTTGATTTGAAAACTTTCCTTGTCTTATTATGCAAGTAAAATGTTTGAACCTAAACAATAAACATTGTTTAAACCTTGTAAAAGTAAATATGCCTCTTTATTGGGTCTTCCTGGTAACTTCTTTTGAAATTTGTAGAGACCCAATAGAAATATTTAATGATGCTTGTAATTATTTGATAAATTCTTGAAATATTGGTGTGGTACATATTGAATGATAGATTCCTAGTTCTTAAGAAATTAATGATGTGTTTGCTATGATGAATGCCTCTTTTTCCTATAGAATTAAATATTTGATGTGTTGATTCATCTCTCCCTCCCATGAAAGTAATAATCTGATTTTTTTGCCTCTTCCTTCTCATTAAAATCTATTTGGTAAAATGTTTAATTAATCATAAAGAGACTCCTAATTGAGGAACTTGGATTTTGAGACAAAAGTAAATAAATAAAAATAGAACATTAGGAAAAAGAAAATGTTTTTCTTGATATAATCTTAGTAGATTAATAAAAGAAAATCAAACTATGTGGAAAGAAAACAGAAAGAAAATTTTTTCTCATTTTACCTTCCTTAGAAGTAAAATAAATGTTGTTCTACCTAGTGAGAATGGCGAGAGATCATGCACCTTAGTGGTGCTCTTTATAACACAAACTTGTGATGTCATAATAAAAGGAAATTTTAATCAAGAAAACTTGTAAGGATTGTTTTTAACATGTAAACTATATCTTTGGACTTAATAAGTTGATTTATAAAAACAACTAAGATTTATGTGTGTGAAGTGCAATGTTTAGTTGAACCTTTAGTTTTGTCACCTACCCGGAATTGTGAAACACCTTGTTGATAGTGATGTGTTCAAATTTCATAGTACTCCCTTGTTTATGGATGTATGTGCCTTTCCATTTTAGGATTTTGGCTCATTGTAACCTTGTTGCCTCGTATCTCGACGAGTGTGAGTTATGGCCTTTAGGATTGGGTCTTGCCTCTTGTTTTTAAGAAAATAACCTCCTTGTGTGTTGATTTGGTCCTTGGTGACATAGGTTATTGTATTTTTATTTTTTAAGGAAACATATATTAAGGATATGATATAACTTTGAGAAACATCTTTCTTATTTTGCTTAAGTCACCTTGTGGTTGTTTCCCTTTCTACCATTGGGAAGGGAAGCGAAAGTTGTTTCTGTATGGCTTTTATTTGCTTTTGGTATGATGCTCTTTTGGGATGTAGTTAGACCCCCTCTCATTGCTTGTTTCTACTCTCTAGCTCCCTTGAGTGCTCTTTGATGTTATGACTTAAGCATGTGCTGTCTTATGTCTATTTAAAACTTGAGCAAGGTTTAAGGTAAATAAATCCACTTTGTGTTGTGTAGAGTGAGTGGTGCCTATTGTATTGATATGTTACTCCTAGTGTAAATTCATTCTAAATGTTTGAATTTTCTAAATTAGGTTAGTGTTTTGTGTTCATTCCTAAATGTGAAATCAAGTTATATAAAACCTTAAGGTCATGCTTTCCTTAGTATTTCCATGAAAAAAATTGTGTACCCTCCTGGGTTATAGAGTGGTTCCCTTGAATAATTCTTGATCTTGAATATGTTGGCTAACTTAAGTGACATTCCTTATCATTAAACCTCATCTTGTGTGATCTAAATTGTTGATACCTTCGAGTAGACATATTTTGTCATATAAATTAATAGTCATGGTTGACATGTGCTAGCCTTGTCTAATTAACAAACTTTGAAAGCATAACTTTACCTTTGTGTAATCCTTATCTTGTGTTTTCGTAGTGTGTGGGATCCATGGGAGACTTTATGGTCATTTTGATTTCACAAAATTCTCTCGGTCCATCCTTTTCTTGGTGGTTATCTTTGAGAACTCCTTGACCCTTTCATGTTTTGATGCTATATGTTGGAACTTGGTTGGCCACGTAGAGTTACTCTATAGAATTATATGTTTGCAACCTCACTTAAAGAAATCTCAGGAACTCACCCTTTTCAATCTCCCTTCTTCTTGGTAAATTACATTGAGCCAAACTTGAGTTCTGTACACCCAAACTTGTTAAAGCGAAGGAGTTCCACAAAAGATGCGATTCTATTTCTTTTGCTTTGTTCCTAACTCTTTCTCTATGACTTCCAGGAGGAATTCAAATCTAAGAGGAGGGGGATGTAATGCCCACTTCTCTTCAACACTAAATTAAACATGATCAACTTTTCCAAATTGTTATAATCGTAAACTTGACTGCTTTATTCCATTTAACATACTAATGAGATGTGCGGGGCGTCAAGACTCCATTATGGTTTTGATTATTATTATTTTAACTATATGTCGTACTATGGACTCTGATGGACATTTAAGGATAGAACAATTAGCTAGAATGGTTGCATTTTTGTAATTTTATTGTGATATCATTACTCATCGAGATTGTTTTGTTGTAATTGGTTGATCTCTGTGACTAGACACATAGACACTATTGTTCTTTATTACTGGAAGATGTTTAATGGAAAAAATGACATTTATAGATTTTGTTAGGGAAATGGAAGGATAGAGGTTATTGTAAACGAAATGATTAAATTTTGATAGACATTTATTATGGAAGAAAATGATATGTTGTTAGATAAATATATGTTGATACTTCGAATCATTTTCATATTGGATTTTTTATTATGATGTTCAATAGTTATTTCTGTGATTTAATTGATATTTAAAATTGGCGAAATTGTGAATGAGTGAAAGTATTGCTTTAATATGATGATCTAGTTGGTCTTTGATCTTTGTTGCAAATTGATGTATGAGTAGAATTGAAATGGTGAAAATGAGAATAATTGTTAAATTACTTGGTCTTAGTAATAGTAGTTATGATTTTGATGTTTGAAATTCATAGCTAGATGTAAGTGTTTTATTACTTCGACATCATTAATATGGCCATGAGGCTAGAGCGGAATTGTGTGTTTTGCAGGAAAATGTATCACGAAAAACTAAGGGGAGATTAGAGACCAACTACATTGGGATTCTAGGTGAATTCAACAAGGGGACACCATGGCAACATGTATTTGTGTGTGTGTTTGAATAATTATTAGGGGGGAAATTGTGACAAAGAGGTTATGTTTTGTCATTTATTTATTTTTCCTTTAATTGATGTTAGTATGTGATTTTAGTGATGTTTTTCATTGTAATTAATTACTTGGAATTTGGGGTATGTATTTTACCCTTTATTGTTAATGGGTTCTAGTGTCTTAATTAAAGCTAATTTAATCTTGTCCTAAACTAACTAAAGATGTGAATAAAGGAATTCATTTATTAGAGTAGATTTCTCTTAGATTTTTTGTTGTAAGTTGAGTGCTTGGGGATCTTGAGTGTTGTACACTCTACCCCTTCATGGAAATTCGAATTTGGCTTTAGAGCCCAAATTTGGAAGCTTGAGGGACAATTTAAAATTGTCGAACACCTCTTAGATGGCTATGCCAACCCTACCTATGGGTTGGGGGGTCAAAATTAGACCCCTTTAGGTGTTTTGGGAAGACAAAAAGGTAAAATATGTACTGCACTTTCTTTATTTTAAATAATTTTGTCCTTAGGAGGTGTAGTCCTGGATTGTGTGTGCAAGTAATATGTCATTTCTTCACCCACTTATTAATTGTGCTTTGGAATTTGAAGTTTTAATTTTGAGGTAGAGTTGAGGATGAGTGATGTGGCATCTTACATGGAGCCACCTCTCCCTCCTCTCTCCATTTTCTATTTAATCAATTTCTTTTGCTTGATTAGAAGGTTACTTCATTTTTTTTGCTCTTGCATTTTTTTGGGGTTAGAGGATTTTGGGAGTGCTTTGGTTCTTGGTGAGAGCTTGTTGGTGATTGTGGAATTTATTGGAGCTTCTTGGTGTTTGTTTTGGCAGTAAATAAGCTTGGTATATGGCTCTTGGATCAAGCTCTAACCATGGAAAGGTAGGAGCTAAACTCTTGTTAAATGTTTTCTTTATATTCTTTTATGCTCATGTGCTTGTTTGATTGTTTTGGAATGCGTGTTGGGTGCTTGGGTAGATTTCCTGAGTGTGGTGTATGAGGGTACTATGGGGAGATTTCATGTAGGGAGGCATAAGAGTTTATTTCATTTTTTGGAGGGAGTTTGGGTTGAAAAGTTGTCCGACTCCCTTTTACAAGAAAGTACTTGCATGGAAAGACTTGGTTATTTTGTTGATGGAAAGCTTGTATAAGAGATTGTAGGGAGGTATGAAGAGATTGTATTGGGAGGCATAAGAGAAGTTGGACCTTCATTGTATAAAAGTTGTCTTGATTGTAGGCATAAGAGTGTGTAGGGTTTTTAGATGTTGTATTGGTGGTTTTTAAAGATGTATGCATACTAATCTTCGCATTGAAGAGGTATAACTTGTGACCTCCCCATTAGGTTCTTGAGTAACAAAATTGTGGCTGAAAATTTAGAGAGACAAAAAATGTGTAGTAAGTTGTTATAAATGAAATCTTTCCTTCTTGTGTTTGAAGTTAAAGTTTTTTTTTTTAATGGTTGTGAAATACTTGGTTATGATGTTTTTGAAGCTCTAGGAATTGAAAGAAAACTGGTTGCATCCAATTTTCCATTCCAATGTGGTTAGGGCTTAGTGGCTAATGAATGAGGATGGATTCTCCTCCTTAAAAATGAGTAATTTCTTGGTATGAAATCGAAGATATGGAATTGCCTCCAACCCCCTTTTTTGTATATGCATCATAATGAATCATGGTGGAGCTATCTTGTTGGTGGTGTAAACATTTTGGAGCTTTTTTAGTGCCTTCAAGAAATCCTTAGGTTTGATGGTTTTAGCCTTCCTAAGGATTAGGACCACCACTCATGGTGTGAAGATGTGTAATATTGTCATCGCCGTTAAAATGAAATGTTGTTTTGTAAGTTGTCATATTATTTGATGGAAGTTCATCTGAAAAGTTGTAAGAATCCCTTATCATTAAATTCTACTATAGGAAAGAAAACGGATTATAAAAATGGAAAGCATGCCTGCTATCAGTGGCGTTCCTGAAAGTCACTTATTGTGAGAAAGGAAGTTTACAGTTCCATTTTTGTAGTTGTATTATTGTAACCTAAGAAATAAGGAATATAGAAGTTGTAAGAGGTGTAAAAATGTATGCATAGCAAACATCTGAATCAAGCAGAACAACTTGTTATAATTATTTTGAGTTAAAGAAGTTATAGTGAAAATGGAAATGAGACAAGAAATTTTAAGTAAGCTGTTATAAATGAAATGTTGCATTTTGTGGTAAGGAAAAATAATAATGCCCTAGAAGTAGTTATACATCTTTTTACTCTATGGAATTGAAAGAAAACCTAGTTCGAAAGGATAATAATTCATTGTTGTTGCTACTCCTTGAACATAGAAAGTGCATGGTATCCAAAATGAGTAATATTTACTATGTAAACGAATACACTGGAATTAAATCCAACAACTGGAAAATCTTAGAGACATATAAAATCATGAGTCCAGTCGTTTTTTAAAAACGGGGATGAGATGCTAACTGGCCCTTTTTCGAAAAAACTCAAGTTTAATGGTTCTATTACTAAGGAACATGGATCTCCACCTTGTGCAGAACGGAGGTCTTAGAATCTATCATCACTCTGTAAGGTAGCGGTTCATGGTTTTCCACCCAGGGTAAGAGAACGGTGTTTCCAGGACCACCTGCCTACTCTAGGTGGTAGTCCAATGACTTATAGTAGAATATTTCCACTTCCGCATCTATGCATTTTATAACTTGTAATAACTTGGGAAAATATGATAAACATGTAACCAGATTTGATTCTCATGAGTTGACACCTCTAGCAAGCAAACAATGGAAAATATCATGGGTTTAAGCATTAAAAATCTTCAAATGGTAAATTAAAATCACTCTTTTTCATACCATGATTAATGAGGGTAGGGTTTTAGTCCCAAATAGAGAACCCCTAAATACAGTATGGCTTGACAATACAAACTAGTTTGGAAAGGAAAACCTAGGATTCAATTATTGAATGAAAGGAACTACAATGATGGGAAATCTACAATCTAAACAAATCTAAGATTGATCTTGAAGAAAATCCTCCATAGTTTTTCCTTCTCTCCAACCCTTACAATTTTAATGGAAAGTTAAACTAGACCAAATGAGACGGAATAGAATAGAGGGAAGGTTTCTAATAAGAATTCATAAGGATTTTAGTGCTTCATTTTGGAGGCCCAGATTAGGATCTATTTGGCACAAGATTTGGGATTCTAATCACGAAGGGTTGAGGATCAAAAAAACCCTACTTTTGTTTGGTAGGATCAATATTTGTATCAAATCATTTTTTAGGTATACCCAAAGGCTTAAAGACTATCTGTGTGGATGGATGAATGGGGCCAGTTTATTTACCTTGGTGTGCAAGTCTTTTTCCTAATTCCAAATGAAATGTCTTCTGAGTAAATTAAATGACAGATGCCACTGGGACTATTACAAGCTAATGAGGTTTTCTATGAAATAAAATGACAAAGTATAAGGTTGACCATGTTGGGAATTGATCATTAATTAAAGAAAAGAGAGAATTTAACCAAGTAAATTAAATTATGGTACCTTCATAGTTGAATGTAATTAATTGAATTAGAGATAAATTAGAAATGTTTAATCTTATTAACAGGGCGAAAAATTTTGAATTAGGCTCAGAGATTCTCAGTCATTGTACAATTGCCACCCCACCTTGAAACAATAAAACTAATACAAACAGAGATAAATCAAGTGTCTCAGACGGATTTTCAAAAGACAGGGCTTTTTTGTCAATTCCTTTAGAATTTTTTCGACCTCGAACAACTCCAACCTCAACAACGCTTTGCAATGAAAAGATTCTTGCCATTTATAACATTAAAATTAGACCCATTTTTCCCCAAAAATGTAGAAATTGAGTGCCCAATCGATCCCAATGGATCACAATTGTGATTTCTGGGGGATCGATATATAAAAAGTCATCAGGTGCTCGATGGGGCAGATCTCTTCGGAGTATCTCCAGTGTTAACTCCCTCTCGTGAGGTTTCGGGCGGGATGGAGGGGGGGAGCGACGGGGGTGGGGGGGCGAGGTGGTGGGTTAGTGGGGTGGGTGGGGTGGTGTTGGGCTTGGAGTCGTATGTTGAGGGCCGTGAGGTTTTGAGGTCATCGTTTGGTGGGGCGTTTTTTTAGATTTTGAGGGGTATCCAACTCTTTATTAATTTGCACCACTTCCACCCCAAATCTATAAATTTTGCCCTGGGTGCTGGGAGGAGAGAAATGGAAAATTACGATCGGGGTCGATAGTCATCCATTTTATATTCGTAAAATTATGTCATTTTCTCAAGGACCAACACCTTATTTTATGATTGGATTGAGAAGCTCTAAGACTCTTTTAGTTATTTATATTTTGTTGCGGGAATTTTCAGACCTTACACTGTGGCTACTTAGCCACTTTCCTTGATTTTCGATGTTTCTTGGATTTTACTTTGACTAGTGACTCAGAGTTCGTTTATCTATTGGCTACTTATCTAAATGTTATGTGATTCTTTCTTGCATGTTAATGAGTTAGGTCTACACTGTTTGTTTTGTTATTTTCTGTCGTATGGGGGTACAACCCAGGTGCCTTGAATGTCTTCTTAGGTGCTTTAAGTTATGCCTTGATTCTAGAACAATGAAACCTTGAGTGTTCCTAGGATCTTGCAGTAACTCTTTCATTACTAAGTCTTCCTAGAGAGAGAGTTCATTGTGTGGTGTGGTCTTGTTGGAAGTTTGATAGCTGTGGTGGTGATTCTCTTACAACCTGGTAAGAGCCTTCCTCCTTGTCAAAGTAGATGTGTTTTTTTACGAGCTTATGGTTTGTCTGATGTCGGATTGACTCTTTGTTGATTGTATATTCTAGTGGATAACTAGTTACTTGGTAGTGATGTTCCATGATGACATGCTATGTTTTATCATGGTTTCCTTGTTTCTTTATGGAAAGTATTGACTTGTGGATTGTATGTATCTTGGTAACTATGGTTAGATTTAAGCCCATTCGGGTAGTGTGTTTAATTAAGTGTGCTTGTTTTGATCTCATTGACCTATTAATAAGGTTACCTGTGTCTTAACCCTTTAGATTGTTATGAGTAAAACCTTTATGACCTATTAATCTTTGGATTACATGTAGACACGTATGAATGTTGTTGGGTATTTTGAACTATGCTCTTGGAGATTCTGGTTTAGTATATTTTATTTTATTTTTATATCGGTGGTGCTTATCTGGTGCTTCTTCTTTTAAAACTATAACTCTTGGTCATAGAGTCCATGTTTGGATAGATTAATTGAGTGTTCTCTTGTATTTTATGTTTTCTAATGGAATGTGGTGTCCTTGAACTAAAATTTGCATAGTTGTCTTGTTGCTTGGCCAGTGGTGTCTTGTGGAAATATGGGTGTTGATTTGAAAACTTTCCTTGTCTTATTATGCAAGTAAAATGTTTGAACCTAAACAACAAACATTGTTAAACCTTGTAAAAGTAAATATGCCTCTTTATTGGGTCTTCCTAGTAACTTCTTTTAAATTTGTAGAGACCCACTAGAAATATTTAATGATGCTTGTAATTATTTGATAAATCCTTGAAATATTGGTGTGGTACATATTGAATGATAGATTCCTAGTTCTTAAGAAATTAATGATGTGTTTCCTATGATGAATGCCTCTTTTTCCTATAGAATTAAATATTTGATGTGTTGATTCATCTCTCCCTCCCATGAAAGTAATAATGTGATTTTTTTGCCTCTTCCTTTTCATTAAAATCTATTTGGTAAAATGTTTAATTAATCATAAAGAGACCCTAATTGAGGAACTTGGATTTTGAGACAAAAGTAAATAAATAAAATAGAACATTAGGAAAAAGAAAATGTTTACTTTATATAATCTTAGTAGATTAATAAAAGAAATCAAACTATGTGGAAAGAAAATAGAAAGGAAATTTTTCTCATTTTACCTTCCTTAGAAGTAAAATAAATGTTTTTCTGCCTATTGAGAATGGCGAGATATCATGCACCTTAGTGGTGCTCTTTATAACACAAACTTTTGATGTCATAATAAAAGGAAATTTTAATTAAGAAAACTTGTAAGGATTATTTATAGCATGTAAACTATATCTTTGGACTTAATAAGTTGATTTATAAAAACAACTAAGATTTATGTGTGTGAAGTGCAATGTTTAGTTGAACCTTTAGTTTTTTCACCTACTCGGAATTGTGAAACACCTTGCTGATAGTGATGTGTTCAAATTTCATAGTACTCCCTTGTTTATGGATGTATGTTCCTTTCCCTTTTAGGAGTTTGGCTCATCGTAACCTTGTTGCCTCGTATCTCAACGAGTGTGAGTTATGGCCTTTAGGATTGGGTCTTGTCTCTTGTTTTTAAGAAAATAACCTCCTTGTGTGCTGATTTGGTCCTTGGTGACATAGGTTATTGTATTTTTATTTTTTAAGGAAACATATATTAAGGATATGATATAACTTTGAGAAACATCTTTCTTATTTTGCTTAAGTCACCTTGTGGTTGTTTCCCTTTCTACCATTGGGAAGGGAAGTGCAAGTTGTTTCTGTAAGGTTTTTATTTGCTTTTTGGTATGATGCTCTTTTGGGATGCAGTTAGATCCCCTCTCATTACTTGTTTCTACTCTCTAGCTCCCTTGAGTGCTCTTTGATGTTATGACTTAAGCATGTTCTCTCTTATGTATATTTAAAATTTGAGCAAGGTTTAAGGTAAATAAATCCCTTTGTGTTGTGTAGAGTGAGTGGTGCCTATTGTATCGATATGTTACTCCTAGTGTAAATTCATTCTAAATGTTTGACTTTTCTAAATTAGGTTAGTGTTGTGTGTTCATTCCTAAATGTGAAATCAAGTTATATAAAACCTTAAGGTCATGCTTTCCTTAGTATTTCCATGAAATTTTTTTGTACCCTCCTAGGTTATAGAGTGGTTCCCATGAATAGTTCTTGATCTTGAATATGTTGGCTAACTTAAGTGACCTTCCTTGTCGTTAAACATCATCTTGTGTGATCTAAATTGTTATACCTTTGAGTAGACATAGTTTCTCATATAAATTAATAGTCATGGTTGACATGTGCTAGCCTTGTCTAATTAACAAACTTTGAAAGCATAACTTAACCTTAGTGTAATCCTTATCTTGTGTTGTCGTAGTGTGTGGGATCCATGGGAGACTTTATGGTCATTTTGATTTCACAAAATTCTCTCGGTCCATCCTTTTCTTGGTGGTTATCTTTGAAACTCCTTGACCATTTCATGTTTTGATGCTATATGTTGGAACTTGGTTGACCACGTAGAGTTACTCTATCAAATTATATGTTTGCAACCTCACTTAAAGAAAGCTTAGGAACTCACCCTTTTCAATCTCCCTTCTTCTTGGTAAATTACATTAAACCAAACTTGAGTTCTATACACCCAAACTTGTTGAAGTGAAGGAGTTCCACAAAGGATGTGATTCTATTTATGTTGCTTTGTTCCTAACTCTTTCTCCATGACTTCCGGGAGGAAGTCAAATCTAAGAGGAGGGGGATGTAATGCCCACTTCTCTTCAACACTAAATTAAACATGATCGACTTTTTCGAATTGTTATAATCGTAAACCTGACTGCTTTATTCCATTTAACATACTAATGAGATGTGCAGGGCATCATCACTCCATTATGTTTTGATTATTATTATTTTAACTATATGTCGTACTATGGACTCTGATGGACATTTAAGGATAGAACAATTAGCTAGAATGGTTGCATTTTTGTAATTTTATTGTGATATCATTACTCATCGAGATTGTTTTGTTGTAATTGGTTGATCTCTGTGACTAGACACATAGACACTATTGTGCTTTATTACTGGAAGATGTTAATGGAAAAATGACATTTATAGATTTTGTTGGGGAAATGGAAGGATAGAGGTTATTGTAAACGAACTGATTAAATGTTGATAGACATTTAGTATGGAAGAAAATGATGTGTTTTTAGATAAATATATGTTGATATTTCGAATCATTTTCATATTGGATTTTTATTATGATGTTCAAAGTTATTTCTGTGATTTAATTGATATTTAAAATTGGCGAAATTGTGAATGAGTGAAAGTATTGCTTTAATATGATGATCTAGTTGGTCTTTGATCTTTGTTGCAAATTGATGTATGAGTAGAATTGAAATGGTGAAAATGAGAATAATTGTTAAATTACTTGGTCTTAGTAATAGTAGTTATGATTTTGATGTTTGAAATTCATAGCTAGATGTAAGTGTTTTATTACTTCGACATCATTAATATGGCCATGAGGCTAGAGGGGAATTGTGTGTTTTGCAGGAAAATGTATCACGAGAAACTAAGGGGAGATTGGAGACCAACTACATTGGAATTCTAGGTGAATTCAACAAGGGACACCATGGCAACATGTATTTGTGTGTGTGTTGGAATAATTATTAGGGGGAAATTGTGACAAAGAGGTTATGTTTTGTCATTTATTTATTTTTCCTTTAATTGATGTTAGTATGTGATTTTAGTGATGTTTTTCATTGTAAATAATTACTTGGAATTTGGGGGGGGTATGTATTTTACCCTTTATTATTAATAGGTTGTAGTGTCTTAATTAAATCTAATTTAATCTTTTCCTAAACTAATTAAAGATGTGACCAAAGGATTTCGTTTATTTAGAGTAGATTTCTCTTAGATTTTTTGTTGTAAGTTGAGTGCTTGGGGATCTTTAGTGTTGTACACTCTACCCCCGTCATGGAAATTCGAATTTAGCCTTAGAGGTAAAATTTGGAAGCTTGTGGGAAAAGTCAAACTTGTCGCACACCTCTTAAATGGTTATGCCAACCCTACCTATGGGTTGGGGGGTAAACATTTGACCCCTTTAGGTGTCTTGGGAAGATAAAAATGTAAAATATGGATTGCACTTTCTTTCTTGTAATTAATTTTGTCTTTAGGAGGTGTGGGCTTGGATTGTGTGTGCAAGTAATATGTCATTTCTTCACCTACTTATTAATTGTGCTTTGGAATATAAAGTTTGAATTTTGAGGTGGAGTTGAGGTATGAGTGATGTGGAATCCTCCATGAAGCCACCTCACCCTCCTCTCTCCCTTTTATGTTTAATCAAGTTCTTTTGCTTGATTAGGGGGTTACTTCATTTTTTTTGCTCTTGCATTTTTTTGGGGTTAGAGGATTTTGGGAGTGCTTTAGTTCATGGTGAGAGCTTGTTGTTGATTGTGGATTTTTTGGAGCTTCTTGGTGTTTTTGGCATGAAGAAGCTTGGTTTTATGGCTCTTGGATCAAGCTCTACCATGGAAAGGTACGACCTAAACTCTTGTTATATGTTTTCTTTTATTTTGAATGCATATGTGCTTGTTTGAGTGTTTTTGGAATGTGTGTTGGGTGTTTGCATAGATTGCCTAAGTGTGGTGTAGGAGGGGACTATGGGGAGAATTTCATGAAAGGAGGCATAAGAGTTTATTTGAGGGAATTTCATTGAAAAGTTGTAAGACTCCCTTCTCATTAAATTATAGTATGGAAAGAAAAGAATCAAAAAAATGGAAAGCTTGTGTAATAGTTTAGTTGAAATTTGTATTGTGAGAAAGGAAGTTTTACCTTCATTGTTGTAGTTGTATTATTGTAAATAAGAAAGAAGGAATATAGAAGTTGTAAGAGGTTAAAAATGTATGCATAGTAAACTTGAATGAAGAGAAAACTTGTTATAATTACTTTGAGTAACAAAATTGTAGTGAAAATGGAAAGAGACAAAAAATGTGAAGTAAGTTGTTATAAATGAAATGTTGGATTTTGTGGTAAGGAAAAATAATAATACTAGAAGTAGTTTTAGATATTTTTACTCTAGGAATTGAAAGAAAAATAGTTGAACAAAATAATTCATTGTTGTTGCTACTATTGAACAAGAAATGCTTTAAAAATGAGTAATTTTTACTATGAAATGAATATATGGAATTAAATCCAACAGCAAGAAAATATAGGCATATAAAATCAAGTCCAAAATGTGTTTTAAACATTTTGTAACTTTTTTTAAAAAAAAAAACTTAGGTTTGATGGTTTTGTTCCTAAGGAATAGGACCACCACCTTGTGTAGAGCGGCAGTCTCGTCATCGCCGCTCAGGTAAAGGATGTGGTCTCAAAACCACCTCTCTATAAGGCGGTGGTTCATGGTTTGCCACTTAGGTAGGGCGGATGTCCCAAGACCGCCGGCCTGCTCTGGGTGGCATTCCTGTCACTTACAGTGGAAATTTTCAGTTCCATGTTTGTGTATTTTCTAACCTGTAATAAATAAAACTTTAAACATGTAAAATTACTTAGCACACATCTAGCAAGCAAACAATGGAAAATCTCATGGGTTTAAGCATTAAAATCTTCAAATGGTAAATTAAAATCACTCTTTTTCATTTATGTTAATGAGGGTAGGGTTTCCCCCAAATAGAGAACCTCCAAATACAAATGGCTTGAAATAAAACCAATTTCGAAAGGAAAACCTCTTTCAATCCTTGAAATAAAAGTGTTGGTATCCAAATTGATTCTCCCTCAAAGTACACCATCACTGGTTTGACATGAAACTTAGAGACAGATTAGATCATGATGAGTCATTTTGTATCCGGGGATGAGATCTAACTGGCCCTTTGTCACTCAAATATGGAGAAATGTATAGCACCCTCGAAAGGATTTGATCTATCATCACTATTTTAGGTTGTTCCTTTCAACCAGGGTAAGAGAACCTATTTTGTAACCTCTGTTTATTGAAGAACAATTATAAATACTTCCTTTGCATAAATTTTATAGAGAAGACCTTGGGAAAATATGATAACCAAACCAGATTTGACTCTCATGAGTTGTCACTTCCAGATCATGGAGATATTTTCACAACAAGGAAAAGGTTACTAGAGACGTTTGATACCATGATTATTGTTGCATGTTTTAGTATCAAAGATTATGCATTTGTATGCATATAGGACAAACAGGGGTAGTACAAGTAGGATTGGTTATTGTTGAATGAATTTTTTGGTGGGAGGTGGGGCAGGGTGAACTTGATTCACCATATCCTTGAGGAACCTTACAAAATGGAGAGTTAAACTAACAAAATGCCACAAAATAGCTAAAATGTTTCTTTAACTAGAATATGTGCTTCACTGGAGGCCCAAATTACAACTATTTCACACAATATTTGGGATTCTATCACGAAGGATTGAGTCAAAAAAACCCAACAACACATCAATATTTGTGTCAAATCACGCCTAAGGTACACCCAAAGGCTTATAGACTATCTCTATCAATAGATGAAAGAAAAGTGAATTTAAATCATTTATTCCAATCCCAAATGAAATCTCTTCTGATAAATTAAATTACAGATGCCACTAGACTATCACAAGGATTGAGGTTTCTATGATTGAATCATATTTTAATACAAGATTGTGACAGAAACAAGAAAAACCACTTGTATCCATTAAAAAATAACAAAAACACATTTTGCTTAAGACAACACAGAAAAACTTGAATTTGATTAAGTCTATTAACAGGGGAAAATTTTTAGAATAGTCTCAGAGATTCTCAGTCATTGTACACTTGCCACCACCTTGAAACAATAAAACTTAATACAAAAAGAGATAATCAAGTTTCTCAGACGGATTTTCAAAAGACAGGCTTTGTCAAATTTTCCTCTTAGGAATTTTCTTCGACCTCGAACACTCCAACCTCTAACAACGCTTTGCATGAAAAGATTCCTGCCATTTATAACATTTACAATAGACCCCATTTTTCCCCAAAAATGTAGAAATTGAGTGCACCAATGCTCCCCATGATCACAATTGTGATTTCTGGGATCAGATCTATAAAAAGTCATCAGGTGCTCGATGGGGCAGATCTCTTCGAGTATCTCCCGTGTTCAACTCCCTCCTCTGATAGATCACTCTTTCTTCAATTTGCCAACCACTTCCACCCCAAATCTATAAAATTTTGCTCCTTGCGTGCTTGGGAGAAGAGAAATGGAAAATACGATCGGGGTCGATAGTCATACCATTTTAATGGTCAAAGATATCTTCCAGATCTCCCCACGAAACTCAGATATCAACATTAACTCCCTTCTCTACCTGGTGTGTAGAAAAAACCAAGAAATCATGAAGACTCGTACTTCTAGGCATGTTTAAGAAAAATGGGGGGAAAATCATATTCAGACTCTTAGCTGCCGTTTGATCTTTACTTTGAATTTGGGCCGTCAACATGGAAGATTCAAACTTAAAAAAAGACCCAGGGGCTTCCTCTGGATTTTTTCAAATTTTAGAGAAATGGAAAACTTTCACATTTTTCTCCTTGTCTCCACCCTTGGGAAATGAGCCTAACACATATCCTAAGATGGGCCCCAGTTAAACCGCGGCCAAATTCTACCATTTTACTCCCTTTTCAGAAAAGGGAAAATTTTCCAAGTTTTCCCTATAGTTCTGCCCTTGAAAATCGAGCTTGACATGTGTCCCAATGTCATCTGAGCAGAACAACACTTCCCTTTTCATTTTTAACCCTTTTCTCCCAAATGAATTTTTTTCAACTTTCCCCTGAGAGTCTGCACCTCCACCATTGACCAAAGCAAGCTTTGACCCTTCCTTTATCGGGCTTCCAGGCCATTTTGATGTTTTTAGTCATTTGCATGTCAAGGGGAAAAATATCCAAATTTCCCCCAATGGTCTGCCTCCCCACCCCTTTTACTTTTCAACCTGCCACATGTCACCATGGTGCACCTTGAGATGGTCCCAAAAGTTTGATACCTTAAACAAGTGTGGGCTTGCCACGTGTCCTGTTCCAAAAAATTTTGTCTGAATTCTTGAAGCTGGGAGGAAGGCGCCACGTGTCATGTTGTGGGGTCAAAGTGAGACTTTTTCCATGCCTCTTAATTTGCTCCAATCAGACCCTGACAGGGCCATGGGGTGGGTTCAAAATTTTTTACAAAGTAGCCAAAGAAGAACAAGTTCAAAAACAAACCTGCCATGCCAAATACAATCAAAAGAAGCCACTTAAGCACTAAAAGAACCAATCAAAATTGAGTAAAGCCATGAGACAAAATTTTCCTTTTCGCTAAAAAAGCAAAAATTAATAACTTAAAGCATTTTCCTGCCATCCCGTGACCAACCAAAAGAAGCCACGTCCCTTGTCGATAAAAGGATGCAAATTTGACTAGGAGAAATGCCTGTCAAACCATAAAATATAGAAAAATGATAATTCGAGCTCGGAAATGTAAATTTTTCCAAGGATAGATAATTTAGAAATGTTCCAAGGCTCAAATATGTTTCTTAGAGATACATCCATTCATTTTTCTTCAAGTATTTAGCGCAAAAATGAAAAGGAAGACAAATATGGGAAAACTTGAGTTTTTTGGATGAACAGAGAATGATAGACCCAAATTACAAACCATTTCCAGAAAAAAGAAATAAGGAGCAAACCATGGACCCATAAGTGATCTACGACCCAAGAACAGATTGAAAATGGCAACAAAGATTAACCAGGCAGAAAATTAGAAAAATAAAGTGAGAGAGGCCACAAAATAAATAGATTTTCAAAAGAAAATTGAGGTGAGACTATTTTGAGCACTAACATCGGCTCCGACTTGGGGATGGGCACTCCCTGTGAGTGCCACAAGAACAAGGGTAGACCAAGTGCCATGAGTAACCATTGGGAAATAAATTCATCTTACAGAGAAGAGAAATAGAGCCATTTTTAAAAAGAAACAGATAAACCAGCAAAAATATATCACCGAAGACCAAAACAAGCAAAACCAAGTCATCAAGGACCAAAACAAGTAAAAACACAAAAGATAGGGAACAAACAACGAACTAAACACCGTACAAAAGATTTTCTTGATCCAGAGGCATCAATCCAAGAAATGCTTCAAATGCCTGTCATTGGCAGGTAATTCAAGTAGTTCACCATCTAATTCCTTAAGGAAGAAGGTATGCTCACCAATCCTGATATCAATGGAGTAAGGGCCCATCCATAATGAGTCAAACTTGTGATGCTTGCCCTTATCCTCATGTCTGCTATCCCATAGTAGCACAATATCTCCAACATTGAAAGCTCTGGCAATAACCTTCTTCTCAAATAACTTCTTCAATTTCTCTTTGAACTTTACATGCCTCTAGTGGGATGCCCTCCTCTCTTCGTCAAGCTCAAAAATCTAATTAATGTGAGCATCATAAGGATCTACCTCGTGATCTTCTAGCTGTTGTATAAAATGATATGAAGACAGTTGCATATGAAGAGGCAATAGGGCCTATGTCCCATATACCAACTCAAATGGACTCTTTTCAGTAACCCTCTTGACAGTAATCCTATCTACGCAAACAACAAACTTCAACTGTTCACCCCACTTTCTCTTGTTCTGCTCCAATTTTTTTTTTATAATCTTCAACAAATTTTTATTACGTGGACTCAACTTGTCCATTTCCTTGGGGATTGTAATTGGAGGCATATGTCAAGTTGATCCCATACTCCTTGCACTTTGCCACCAAAGGCTTAGCTCTAAAGCTCATGGCATTGTCAGTAATAATCTTGACTGGTATTCCAAACCTGCATATGATGTTGTTTAGCACAAAATCCATGATAACTTGGTGTTGCCTTCTTGGTGAGGATTGCCTTCACCCATTTAGTAAAATAAACAGTTTCTACAAGAATCCATTTATGGCCAGAAATTGAAGGATCTCAAATCTCACCAGTGAAATCGATTCCCCATTACTTTCATGGAGCTTCAATTGATACATGATGTAGAGGAAGGGATCCTGAAGCTTTCAGTCTTCCAGCGAAGTGTTCGCAACTCTCACATCTTCTAACCAACAAGTTTTTATCTTTGAAAAGATTTGGTCACCAATAACCATCCCTCGAGATCTTGTGTGTCATGACTCTTGCAGGAAAATTCCCCCCACAAACTCCTCCATGGAGATCAACTATTATCTTGGGGGATTCTTCTTTAGTAATGCACCTTAAGAGGACTCCCTCTAGGTTCTTTCAAGCTAACCCATAATCAATGAGGACATATTTTTGGAAAGCCAACTTAAGGGCTCTTTTCTGGTTCTTAATTAAATTCTCAGGGCAGTATAAGTGTCTGAGATAAAAAATTACATCCTTGTACCACTTAGAATTTATCAATGTTTGAAAAACATCTACCCTACCTTCTTCTACCTGATTTACCTCAATATTTTGCAAGTTTCTCTCAGCCAAAATCTTAGCCATGCCCAAACCTCTCACCAACTTCGTGGTTTGGATATCCATGTCATATTCTTGTAACTTGTTCACCCACCTCCACCTTTTTCTCAAGACTTCCATTTCTTATAAGATGTCCTTGACCATGGTCTAGGAAACATAAGCAACAATTTTACAACTTAGAATATAAGGCTTGAAAACCTTTGTTTCTTTTACTAAGGAAAATGCTTTCTTTTCCATGATAGTGTACTTCAACTCAGCCCCCTGCAAGGCCTTACTGAAAAAAGCAATTGGCCTCTCAGCCCCTTCATCATCCTTCTGTAGCAGGACGGAAGCAATAGTGTTCTCTGAAGAAAAAGAGAATAGTTGAAAGGGCTTCTTATAATCTGGAGTTGCTAGAATAGGGGCACGATTCAGTTCCTATTTAATACCATTGAAATCTTGGATGGAAGCCTCCTCCCATTTGATGACCTGGTCTTTCTTCAGCATGGAAGTGATTGGAATGGTCAACTCAGCAAAGTTTGATATGAATCTTCTAATGAATTTTATCTACACAAAAAATGACTTAATTATTCTCTTGGTTCTTGGGATTGGAACCTTGCTGATGGCCTCTATCCTTTCTGGATCAATCATCACCCCTTCTTGTGACACTATGTGACCAAGTCACTTTGTCTTCTGCACTCCAAACTGGCACTTATTTGGATTAAGTGAAATTTCATACTCTCTACATCTTATCAACATCTTCTCCAAGTGCAAAAGGTGATCACTTCTCTTCCTAGAAAATACAATTACATCATCTTGATAAACTGTAATAAACTCGTTGATGTAACCAGCAAAAGCAACATCCCTTGCTCTTTGAAAGGTGGCTCCAACAATCATCAAACATAGACATAGGCATAGACATAGACATAGGTCATCAGACATAGACATAGATCATGACATAGACATAGGTCCCCCAAGGAGTAGTAAAGGCCAACTTGATCCTTTCTGATTCCTTCACCACAACTTGGTTATAACAAGAGAAACCATCCAAGGTGGAAATCAACTTAGAACAAGTCACTAACTGTGGCATGTTCTCCATATTTGGTAAAGGATAATTATCCTTCATTGATGCTTTGTTTAGATTCCTGAAGTCCACACATAACCTGATGTCACCATTTTTCTTTCTGATTGGTAGTAGGTTTACAACCTAAGAGGAGTACCTTGTGGGCTGGATAATCCCTCCATCTCCTAGCTTCTTTAGTTCTTCTTGCATTTTGAGAGATAAGAGTGGATTGATGGGCCTTTGTTTCTTCTTGAATGGCTTTGCATTAGACTCCAAGGGAATCTCATGTTGAAACAAGTCCTCTTTGTATGCTTTTAGTTCATAATAGGTCCAAGCCATGCAATCTTGGTATTTTTTCAACAATTAGATGTATGATTGTTTCTCCTCCTTGTTGAGATTGCTGCCTAACAAAATTTTCCTTGGCTTCTCCTTTATGCCAAGATCATGCTCCTTGATATCCCTTGAGGATGCCATACATTTGTTAATAATGCAATCAACATTATCAAAATTGAACTCAAGAGAAACTAGCCCTCTAGGGATGGTATTGGTCTTTAGCTGGATGATTCATTTTCCAAACAAGGTTTCCTTTCCTTTTTTTGTACATACCATAGGCTCCCAATGAATATCTTTATTAGAAAATTCTCCCTTGTTCTACAGGAATCTTTTTATTTGAGCATCATCAACAAAAACTTGCCAATGTTTACTATTGTTAGGGATAGAAGGTCTTGTCAATACCTCAACCTCATATTCATAATATGGGGACATTGTAAATTTGTCAAACCAAGACCCTAACACTATAAGTTTATCTGCCAAATCATTGAAATTCCTATCGTGATGCACAATGTTGAATAAATCAAACATCTCAATGAAATCCCAAACTACATGTTTGTATTGTTTCATTTGCTGATTATTTATGGCATACAACTTTCTGATTTGTTTTACTATTAATTCTGAGTCTCTTTTGATATTGATTTCCTTGTCACCATATTTACAAGAAATTCTTAAACCCAACAACAGTGCCTCATACTCAGCAATGTTGTTGGTGCACTCAAAGTTTAGTTTGAAGGAAAAAACAAATTTTTCTTGACCAAGACAAAGCAGAACAACACCATCATCATTCCCAAACTTGGAGCAAGCTCCATCAAACAATAGAGTCTAAGGAGAGCCCATTTTATCAAGGCATCTGCATTCCTCAATTTTTTGGTCCTTTCCATCAGCAAATCCCACAAAGTTATCTACATCAATACTTGTGTACAATACCTCATAGTATGCATTGTTGGGATCCTCAATAAGGTGTAACATCTTCTTTTCCCCATACAACTTGATAAGGATGACCTCAATTGGAATGGTAGCATAGGACATGTCCATTTTGACACTCCCACCAACACTTGCAGCCCATTTTCTAGACAATAACATGCCCCACTTGGCTGGCTAGTCAACAATGACAACATCAAGTTTTAAATTTCTGCCTGGATAGGTTACAAGTTATACCACCAAACCTTTCACACATCCCACCACTGGCACCTCTCTGGAATCCATAGCAGTCCACTTCCCATATGCTAATGTCACTTTGATTTTTAGCTCATTCATGACTTCCAAGGCATGACATTGCATGATGCCCCTAAGTCAAACATGAAGTTGTGCAATAGTCTGTCCTTAATGATCAGGGTGGTGAAAAATGGGTCTAAACTCAGATGAGAGTCCACCAAGGATGTCCCCAAATAGACCTCAAGTGGTTCACCTAGCTCTTCTGATGCTGGGGGTGCTTCTGGTTCTTCAATGATTTGAGGAGTCTCCACATTGTTTATGTTTCTGCCTAGAGCAGTCTTCTCTTCTTTCTACCTTAAGTATTCAAGAGCTCTCCTTTTGTGCTCAGGAATCCTAAGCAACTCAAAAATTGGAAAAAAAAACTTTGATTTGACTTAAAACTTGGGCAATATCATATGGGACATTCTTTGGCAAGGCAGTATTGGAAGGAAAGCCAACACACTCATTAGGTCGTACTTGATTTTTGACAATTTGGGCATGAAGAGGGGTATGATCCTTGTTTGGAATTATAGGGCTCTTAGCAGGTGCATCTTTCTTAGAAGTCTCTTTAGGAATGTTTGAAATCAGGGGAGATTTTGGCTTGGCTTGAGACCCCGCCCCTTTGACAACCTTACTTCTTATATTATATTCCTTTTCTTAAGCCGCAACAGCATTCATCAGTAACTGTCTATATTCCTCATATGGGATTCCTCCATCATACTTCTTTATCATTAAAGCCCTTAAATATTCAAAGCCATTATTGGGGAATTCAAAATCTTGTATAGTATCTACTTCTAAAGTATGAGAGGGAGGAAGAATAGATACCCTATGAATGCAGTCCAAAAAAGTAGTAGCAGTCTGGGAACTTATCACCTCAGTTGAAGTTTCCCTTTGTTGTAAGCTCGTGGAGCAACCCATCATGCAGACATCATCATCATTGTCATCATCTTCTTCTTCTTCTTGATGATATTCTTCACAAGGAGCATGAGGCATGAAACATTTGTCACACCAATCAATGACGTATGTCTCCTCCAAAATAGCAACTTTGACAGCCAAAGGATCAGGTACCGTTCTATTATCCCTAGCTTGAAACTATCTATTTCCAAATCCAACAAGTCATTTTCCTCTATCATCAGATCTTTGGTGATTTGTGAACCTGTCTTGGCCTTGCTACTTGTGTTGATCTTGTGAGCTCTGCCCAATTCCTTTCTCAGCCCAGCCTAGTTTGTAGGAATTTCTTTGACAACCCCTGCCAAAGTCTTCACAACTTCTTCCAAATCAGCAGCCTTTCTTGTCTGAGGTTTTTCTGGGTTAACCAGCTTTACACCTTCCCTCTTTGGAGGCTTTCCAATTTCCTTGATATTATTATCTATTTGTAGAGCCATGGTGAAGGCCTACCTTAAATTTGTGGGGTTTTTTTCTATTAAATAATATGCAGCCTTTTTATCAAATGCATCAGTATATTTGATTAAACATGACTCATCACATGGTCTTATCCTAATAGGAATCTCTTCAATGTCTTATTAAACCTTGTGTTGAAATCATGTACTGACTCATTGGGATTCTTTTTGATGTTTTCAAATTCTGTCAAAAGAAACCTAGGGTCAGTTCTATCACCATACTGCAATCTAAATGCATTGCTCATATCAGTCTAAGAATAAATAGAGTTATCTGGAAATGGTTTATACTAGTCCCTAGCATCCTCTTCCAAGGTATGGATAAACAAATTGATATATAAATCTTTAGGTTCAATTACAAAATCTTCAATCATATTGATAAAAAGATTTAGATGCTAATCACTAGTAATAGCATTGTTTCCTTGGAACTTTGGCATTATGTTCCTTACATCTTGAGGCACTGTATTTGGATATCTAGCCATTCCCATAAAAATTATAGGTCCAAAGGTGTTTACAAAAAAAGGGGGTATGGGTGGCGGCTAGGCCATGTTGATTCGAGAAGGTGACCTTGGAGGGGTGACAAATTGATAAGGGGTTGAGGGTCTTTGGAACACAGGAGTATAATTTTCAAAATGAAGATCCCCAAAGGCTTTGTTTCTTGGAAATCCATATCAACCTCAGAAAATACAGGAGCAGAGTGTGAAGCAAACCTTTCAAAATCAAATGAGGGCCCCTCTCCAGTTAGAGAGTTCAATTCTACAAAGAGGCTACCTGATTCAGAGTCACTTGAATGGCAGTCTTCAATGATGACCCAATCACTTTCATCAATGGATATCCCTCTTCTTGTCTGTTGATCTCCAACAACTCTCCAAGCTTTTCTTCCTTCTACTTTTTCTTTTCCTAGCTCTGGAAATAATGTCCTAGTAGGATCCCTAGAAAGGAAAGATCTTATTCCTTCCAGTTTTGCAACTATTAGTAAAAAATTTGACTTTGACAGAGTTTTAAGACACTAGTTTTCATTAAAAATCAGATCAACAGGGAGTATCCACTAAGGATTTCCACCTTAGTTGTGCAAATGCACTAAATATGATCCGTCAAATGTATGTCAATGCTAGAAACTAGAGGTGGAAAGATTCTAATCTTTCTTTACCTAGATTTATCAAATGAAATCTAGTGCACTAGGTGTGAAAACTGAAAGAACTGCACATGTCACTTGGAGCATACAAGAAGTGTTTTACCAGGTTTTGAACTAAACTCCCCCATAACGGGGCCACTTAGGTGTTGTCGATCTGCTAAATAGATATAAACTAGCAGTGAATCAGCAAATAGTCTCATCAACTCACATAATTCCCCCATAATGGCGCCACTTAGGTGTTGGTATCCAAATTGATTCTCCTTCAAAGTCTAAGCAACATCACTAGTTTATCAGGAAACTTAGAGACAAATTAGATCATGATGAGTCATTTTGTAGCAAGGTATGAGATCTAACTGGTCCTTTGTCACTCAAATATGGAGAAATGGATAGCACCCTCAAAAGGATTTGATCTATCCTCACTATTTTAGGTTGTGCCTTTCAACCAGGGTAAGATAACCTATTTTGTAACCTTTGTTTATTGAAGAACAATGTTAAATTATTCCGTTGCATAAATATTATAGAGAATACCTTGGGAAAATATGATCAACACACTAGATATTACTCTCACAAGTTGTCACTTCCAGATCATAGAGATATTTTCACAACAAGGAAAAGGTTACTAAAGGCTTTGAAATCCTGATTGTTGTTGCATGTTTTCGTAATACAGATTATGCATTTTTATGCATACAAGACAAAAATGTGTAGTATAAGTAGGTTTGGTTGTTGTTGAATGAATTTTTTGGTGGGAGGTAGGGCAGGGTGAACTTGATTCACTAGATCCTTGAGGAACCTTACAAAATAGAGAGTTAAACCAAAAAAATGCAACAAAATAGCTAAAATGTTTCTTTAACTAAAATATGTGCTTCACTGGAGGCCCAAATTAGCACTCTTTCACAAAATCATTGGGATTCTATCATGAAGGATTGAATCAGAAAACCCAACAAAGCATCAATATTTGAGTCAAATCACACCTAAGGTACACCCAAATGCTTATAGACTATCTCTGTCACCAGACGAAAGAAAAGTGATTTTAAATCATTTATTCCAATCACAAATGAAATATCTTCTGATAAATGAAATTGTAGATGCAACTAGACTTTCACAAGGATTGAGGTCTGTGTAATTGAATCATATTTTAATATAAGATTGTGATAGAAACAAGAAAAACCACTTGCATACATTCTGAAATAAAACAAACACATTTTACTCAAGATAACACAGGAAAACATGAATTTGATTAATTCTATTAGCAGGGGAAAGTTTTTACAACAGTAGTAGAGCTTGTCAATGGTTATACACTTGCAACCACCTTGACACAATAAAACTTAATACAAAAAGAGATAATCAAGTTTCTCAGACAGATTCTCAAAAAACAGGCTTTGTCAAATTTTCCTCGACTTCTTATTTTCTTTGTCTTCTTATTTACAATTGACCACCAAATTTTTTGATCAAAGTACTCCTTCTGCTTCATTTTCTTCTTATGGCTTGTATCCTTTGCTATTTATCTCATTTCCTCCAGCAAATGAAGATGTACCAACCTTTCTTTTACTGAATCACTTTCATCCATCCTTTCATTTTTCATAACTCTCACAGTGGGAATATCAAACTCAATAGGAAGAACTGGATAAATGCCATAGGCCAACTGAAATGGGGAGTATCCTGTTGCTGACTTTGATGTTGCCCTATATGCCCACAATGCTGCATGAATCCTTTTATCCCATTTATGTACCTGCAAGGCTGCATCTTTTGCTAGAATTTGACACAACACAAAATTTGTTCATTCCACCTGTCCATTTGTGCTTGGCTTTTATGTTGTTGCCTTCCTGTGCTTAATAGAAAAATTATTAACTAGGGCTTCCTTCAGTTGTCCAAAAGCTTCATGCGCGTTATTTCCTGGTTCATAAGTAACATCCTTCTTCAAGAACTGGGTTAGTGGCTGTGCAATCTTTGAGAAATTCTTGATAAACCTTCTATAGTAACCCACATGGCCTAAAAGTGATCTCAACTTACTTCTATTCATAGGAAATGGTAAATCTTTGATTTTTGAAACTTTATCAGGATCAGTACCAATACCATCTCTGGATACAACATGCCCTAACAAACCGCCTTTAGAACATCCAAAGACACACTTTGTAGGGTTTAGTGAGGCTTGTGCTTCATCTAACCTTTGAAATGCTGTCTCCATCTGGTACAGGTGGTCCAACTTGCTCCCATAGATGCAAAAATCATCCATAAATACTCTGAAGAAGGTCCCAATGTAGGGTTCGAACACCCTATTCATCAAACGCTGGAATGTTGCTGGAGCATTACAAAACCCAAAAGGCATAACTCTATAAGCAAACGTTCCCCAAGGAGTGGTGAACGTGTTCTTCAGCTGATCTTTCTCTGCTATACGAACTTGGTTGTAGCCGTTATATCCATTAGCAAAACTATAACACTCCTGGCCAGCTACTTCATCCAAGATCTGATCTGAAAATGGAAGAGGGTAATGATCCTTCTTTGTTGCCTTATTGAGCTTCCTGTAATCAACACAAATGCGTAGCTTCCCATTCTTTTTTATTGAGATCACAATGGGAGAAACCCATTCTGAATTCTCCACAGCAAATATGAATCCTGCATCAAGCAACTTATCTATTTCTTCTTTTACAGTCTTGGAAAAATTAGGATTCATTCTATATGGCATTTGCTTTATGGGCTTAGCACCATCTACCAGCTCAATACAATGTTCTACCCAACTTACTTGATGGAGTTCCTTGTAATCAAAAGTGAATAGGTGTATGTACCTTCGAAAGAGCTGGAGGTAGGATTCCTTCTCACTCTCCATCACAGCATCACCAATCTTTATTTGTTGGAGACGATCATCAACTTCTTCTTCAGATAATTTTATGGGGTCATGAGTTCGTGTGACTGGAAGGATATCCATGATTGAAACATCCACCTCACTTTCTTCATCTTCAGTGTCCACTTCACTGGTACTAGAGTAATCAGAGGATGTCCAATCATCAGTTTCATCACTTGAATCCATAGGTTCTGCTTTATGATGTCGAGGGATCACGTTTATCTTCACCCTCTCTCTACCACGTCCAAGTGTCATGAAACCTTCATTCCAGTAGTTTCTTGCATGAACTCTCCTTAGCGATGGTCTTCCCAGCAGCATTGGGTACGCAACAGTACCATTTTTCGTCACCTGAAAGTCTACCACACATACAACACCCATAACAGATATTGCCACATTTGAAACTACACCGTCTGGTTTAATTTTTCCTTTATTTAATGACCTTAACATAAGTGTTGAAGGGTGATCAATTTTTAAACCCAACATATTCATTACAGACTCGGTCATTACATTAACTGTGCACCTCCATCAACTAAGACATCATGAATTGAAATACCATTACATAATACCTCAGCTTATGGAGCATAGGGATCTACCTCTGCCTCCAAAACAGGGACCTCAACCTCCTTCCTTCTTCGAGCATTGAGTCCACCTCGCAACTCCCGCCTCTTCTCAGAAGACATAGCCAAGAGTTGACCATATGTAATATTTGCAGGCCTTTTGGACAGATCTTCCAAGATGGAGTATGGTCCTTGCCCCCGTGAAATCAGAAAATCCTGCACACCCAACTTTCTTCTCCTATGTTTCTTACTAGTTTCTTCTTTCATCTTCTTAGGATCATTTCCATCTTGATTATCTTTTTCTTTCTTTCTTTTTGTTACAAGCACATCTACTTCATTATTTCTGCTCTTATCTACTACATCAAAAGAATTCACAGGTGCTTTTCCTTTATCATTATCTCCTTTACCAGATGTAGAAGCTCTATCTGGACTATTATACTTATAATGACCCTTTTTATAACAACCATAACAAACAATTTCAGAAATATTTATTTTTGGACGTCTATCTCCTCCCTGAGAACTAAATTCCTTTCCTTGAAGAAGATTAATAGTTAACTGACCCATCTTTTTGAGAATATCTTCATACTCAGTAGATGTACTAGGAGAAATATTTGTGCTCACCGGGAGTGGTTATGGATTATGGACCAAAGGTGCTGGTGTAGGCTCTACTTTAGCAACAATTTCTTTGGGATCCTCTTCCATGCTTTCTTCTTGCCTTCTTACAATCTCCTTTGCTTTTTCAATGGTAGCTGGGTGGTCATACTTCACTCGTTGTCTGATCTTTGGCTTCATCCCAAGAATGAAGTGCTTACACAGGAGATTATCCACGCCATTCATCAACCCATCCGCTAGTCCTTCCTTCTGGATCTGGGCATCGAGCTTCCTCCTTAGCTCTAGAACACGAGCATGACAATCCCTTATCTTCTCCTTCTCTCCTTAGGATAGCTTTGTGATCTCGATCATGAGATCTGCATATTTTTGTTGTTCACCAAATTCTTCAAGAAAACTTTCAGTTAATAAATCCCATGAATTTTTCACATTATCACCTAGTGTTTCAAACCACCTAAGTGCTGAACTATCCAAAAAGGTAGGAAAAAATTCAGTCCATTATTCCCTTCTTATAAGGCCATGACAAATACAAGATCGCTTAAACTCTTGAATGAAAGAAGAAGCATCTTCATTAGATTGAGATGAAAAAACAGGAATCTTTCCCATTTTCAAAAGTAACCACCGTGAAATACCAACTCACAAGTACAATCAACAAGACTTATGTGTACAAATAATTGGAATCACTATACTAGAAAGTGAATTTACACCTTTCTACAGTAAAATAGAAATGACCACGGTAAACTATGGTAAAACTTGACTTACTGTGGTAAAAACTAACTTTACTGTGGTAAACACTATTCATGGTAAAAAGTGAAGTTACTGCGGTAAATACTATTCACGGTAAAAAGTGAAGTTACTGCGCTAAATACTATTCATGGTAAAAAGTGACTTTACTGTGGTAAATACTATTCCAGCAAAGATGACTTTACCATGGTAACTACTATTCATGGCAAAAATGACTTTACCATGGTAACTACTATGCACAGTAAAAATAAGGTTACCCTCTAATTGATTTTTAACTAAGTGGGAATATCTCTCTAGAAAATCCACCAACGAGGAATGGTCCTGGCAACGGAACCAAAATGTCATCACCAATCCGGCACTATGATAATTCTTCACCGGGAACTCCTCGTGCTATGATTATTTACTAATGCACAGCCTTTAGTTTGGTGGATGTAATCTGGAAATAAAACAACAACATAACACAAGAATACCATTGACTATGATAAGACAGAATGATGAAAAATCTGAAATATCAAAATAAATTATAATATTAACATGAAACTGTTACAATCTCACCCATGAGGTACTTCAAGTGTTATTGACTTCACTTGCCTTTCACCAAGACTATGGGAGAAACTTTACAATTACACCTCTTAATGGCTTCTTCAACACACCTTTAAACTAATGGCTTCCTTCGCATACTTCATACAATATTTCTCACTACTTCCTTCTATGCTAAATGAGGGGGGTGGCCTCTCTATTTATAGAAATTCCAGGCTTATCCATCTTATCTCTAAGATAGGATAAGAAATCCACTCTGACGAATCATATTCCATACCTTAACTCTTATCTGTACATGTAAGCTTATCTGTTAAGATAAGATAAACCTTATCATTTTACATGGGTTCCACATTTTTAGACTTTTTACAAATAAAATACACAAAATATTTATGACCTCACTCCTTGTCTTTATTACCAATATAATATTTCTAATTCCTAATCATGTAGACCCTACTTCTCTAATTACCCAAACTTTGACATTTTAACATTACCGGACCACTTACGACAAATATTTACTTTTTACAACATTCCTATTATACTTTGACTGTTACCGTAATCCACATTATTGGCGGCACCGTACTAACGGCGTCATTATCTTCTATTAGACGCTACTACTAATTATACTTAACAACATCCTATTCCTAATACATACATTAATGAAATAGAAATTACGGAGGAAAATTTTAGTGTCGACAGATCAGATCTACAAAAAGTCACCAGGTGCTCGACGGGGTAGATTTCTTCAATTATCTCCTGTATTCAACTCCCTCCTCGTATAAATCACTCTTTCTTCAATTAGCCAACCACTTCCACCCCAAATCTATCAAATTTGGCTCCTTGCATGCTTGGGAGAAGAAAAATGGAATATCCGATCGAGCTTGATAGTCAAACCATTTTAATGGCAAAAGACCTCTTCCAGATCACCCCACCAAAATCAGATATCAACCTTAACTCCCTTCTCTAGCTTGCATGTAGAAAAAACCAAGAAATCATGAAGACATGCACTTTTAAGCATGTTTCAGAAAAATGGAGGGAAAATCAGATTCAGACTCTCAACTGTCGTTGATCTTTACTTTGAATTTGGGTCGTCCATGTGGAAGATTTAAACTTAAAAATAGATCTGAAGGCTTCCTCTAACTTTTTACAACTTCTGGAGAAATGGAAAAAACTCACATTTTTCTCCACATCTCCACCCTTGGGAAATGAGCCTCACACGTGTCCGAAGGTGGGCCCCAGTGGAATCGTGGCCAAATTCTACCATTTTACTCCCTTTTGTGAAAAGGGAAAATTTTCCAAGTTTTCCCCGCTGCTCCACCCTTCAAAAATGAGAATGACACGTGTCCCAATGTGGGTCCGAGTGGAACCATGCTTCCCTTTTCATTTTTAACCCTTTTCTCCCAAAGGAAATTTTTCTAAATTTTCCCTGAGACTCTGCACCTCCGCCATTGACCGGAGCAAGCTTTGACCCTTCCTTTAGCAAGCTTGAAGGCCATTTTGATGTTTATAGTCATTTACATGTCAAGGGGCAAAAATCTAAATTTCCCCAGATGGTTTGCAACCCCACCCCTTTGAATTTTCAACCTACCACATGTCACCATGGCGCACCTTGAGATGGTCCCAAAAGTTTGATACCTTGAATGAGTGCGGGTTCTCCACATGTCCTATTCTAAAAAAGTTTGTTTGAATGCTTGAAGCTCAACAGCAGGTGCCACGTGTCATGTTTCGGGGTCAAAGTCAAACTTTTTCCCTGCCTCTTAAATTTTCTCCAATTAGAGCCTAGTGGGGCTGCAAGGAGGGTTCAAATTTTTTTCCAAAGTATGCAAAAAAGAACAAGTTAAAAAATAGACCCACAACATCCCATCCAATCAGAAGAAGCCACGTAAGCACCAAAAGAACCAATCAGAATTAAGCAGAGCCACGGGATGAAATTTTCCTTTTCGCCAAAAAAGCAAAAAGTGATAAGTTAAAGCATTTGCCCACCGTCCCCTTACCAACCAAAAGAAGCCATGTCCCTTGTCAATGCAAGGATGAAAATTTGACCGAGAGAAACTCCCGTCAAACCGTAAAATACATAAAAACGATCATTCGAGCCAGAAAATGAAAATTTCTCCAAGGACAGAGAGTTTAGAAATGTTACAAGGCTCAAATATGTTTCTTAGAGATACATCCATTCATTTTTCTTCAGGTATTTAGGGTAGAAATGACAAGGAAGACAAATATGGGAGTACTCGAGTTTTTTGGATGAACAAAGAATGAGAGACCCAAATTACAAACCATTTCCAGAGGAACAAAGAAACAAGGAGAAAATCATGGACCCCTAAATGATCTACGACCTAGGAACAGATTTAAAATGGCAACAAAGATTAACCAGGCACACCACATGAAAAAGAAAGTGACAGAGGTCACAAATCAATAGATTTTCAAATTCAAATTGGGGTGAGGCTATTTTGAGCACCAATAGAAAGGACTACAATGATAAATCTACAATATAAAAAAATCTAAGCTTTATCTTGAAGAAAATCCTCCATAGTTATTCCACACGCTAACAACACAGTAAATACAGGATAAATTTTTTTTGACAAGACATCATAGGAAACCACCACATGACACACTTACAGATAGGGCAAGCCACAATGAGAAATTATTGATGGTTATTTATTTTAATAAAACATCTTTCGATCCTTAACTTAAGTTTCCTAGGACTCTGGATATTATTCGTATAATTCCTCTTACCACGCTAAGTTTCTTACTTTTACTTTGAAGAGAAATTTGCTTTGAGTCTTCTCTATTTTGACCTTTATTTGCTTAATTCGTTTATTAAGAAAAAGGGGTAATTTAATCCCACAACGCCATCGATTCACACTAACGCTACTAGAACTCGTTCTTGCCCATATGACAACATGGGTTTACGTTCAACACACTTAAGAGAAAAAAATACAAAGTGCCTTGGAAAAAGGTTAGAGGGAGAAGGTTGAGTTGAAATCATCTTTAGGACCTCATTAGTTATTGCCAATATTTAATTGAAGCTAGAGATCTTAACCAAAATGATCAAAGATCTTACTTAGGCTTCACTGAATGAGTATTACCAAAGAGAACAATTTACCTTCCAAAAGGCGAGGGAATAGGTTGTGTGGTTTCCAAATTGTTTTCTCTGGCTTATTATATCTTATCATCTTCTAACAACTAACAATTCATTTCACCTTAGGATTGTTTTACAAATTTCACCATAAAAGGGATAATGTTCACTAGTGGAGCTAGGGTTATCATGTTATATAATTTTACTTGCAATGATAGTCTCGCCTTTGATTACTTCAAGAATTACTTGCTCTCAAGTTGGTAACCTCTACGTTACTTTATTCGAATATAACTTCTAGTTTAACTTCTATAAGTATTAAACAACCCATGTTAGCTTACTTATGACACATTATTACTAAGTCATAGCAAGATTTAACTCAACATTTAATTCTCAAGGGTAAAGTTTAACAACACTCATTTACAAGAACAAAACAAGGTTACATCAACTCTTAGAATACTGGTAATCCAATAGGGTCACTCAACAATGAGGTAAACCAATTTTCATAGATTTTCAAAGATAGATAGACAATCCAAGGTTTCCAAAGTTAAGATGACATAATCCACAATACAATATCCTAAGACATTGATCCTCTTCTACATTTTCCATGGGACGTTATCAATAGTTGAACAATATAAAAAGGGTTCATGCAAAATAACTTCTCAACAGAGGTTGATGCAAAATTTACAAGTCTATCCCTCTTTTACCCGCATGAGCATCTGCAACAAAATATTTTTTGTATACAAGAGTCAGTCCGCGAGAACTGAGCAAGATAAGGCTACACAAAGCCACCATAACTAAAGTCTATCAGTACCATGAAAGAAACACTCTATTGATGAGAATTGGGTCAATGCCCTAAACACAACAACACCTCAAATTATCATAAAGTCTCTACCATGCCAATCAAAGAAGAAAAGGCCTTGTACTTCAATTATGAACAAAAGCAACGAAAGTTTAACAATTGTACGAGAATGGCTCTTGGCCTTATAAGAAGGAATAAACAATCTATAAGAAACAAGATTCCCATCAACAATTAAATATTTACAAGATTGAAGTTTGTCACACATACTATCCATTTAAAATTACCAAAAGATACCAAAAGCATAGGCTTTAATATAAGATTTCTAAAAGACAAGAGTTGATCAGCGTAACCAAGAGGAACCACAATGTTCACAGATTAACATGAAAGGCCAAGCATATAAAATTTCATTCCTGTAATCACATAGAGCATATCACTAAAATTAGATACACGGACATGACACGACATAAGTTTCGAAGTGAAGGCAAGGTATACTAGACTTGACCATTAACTCCAAGAGATTCCCAAATCATTCAAGAAGGGCCAATGCCTTAAAGGCTAGTAATAACACACAAGAGAAGAAGGGGACTCCGTCAATCAAGAGTATACCAAACGTCATCCAAATTTTTATATCACTAAGGATTTATGAACCTCCATAGTAATTCTACAGTTTGGTTAATTTAAAATAAATTACCCCCCCCTTTTTTTTTAAACAGCAATATTTTAAGTCAACCCTTCATAACACAGTCAACCGTCACACATAGATACAAACATAAATTTCTAAGTGACATTAACAAATCAAAACCCTCCGCTATGAAACCATAAGACTTTCAAATGCAAGATGAGTTTTCACGAAGATTAATAACGTTTAAGGCAATTTCCATCACAAAATATTAAGGTAATTACGTGCATGGGAAAATGACCAATATTAATTAATAGCATTAAAATAATAAAAGAGAGAGAATGCAAGTTAGGAAATAGAAAGAGAGGCCATCGACAATAATTCTGAGAGGGGGATTAGACCCAAACTATCCTAGTGTTAACGAGGTACTGGATTCGCATGATAGAAACCTCGAGCTTAGCAAATCCGAAAAGCTAGTTACGGTTCAAGTGGATAGGGATGGTCAAGGTACTTCCTGAGGATGGCCTTAAAAGCCTAGGAACAAGATGAAAAATAATGCGGGAGTCTAAGCACGCGAGATCTGATACGCATTGCACACAAACTTTTCATTTTAAAAGTTTTAATACCGAAGCTCTAACCCAGATAGCCCAAGCGGTGATCACTCCAATTCTACAACCTGTCTTTCCCGATGTCAAGAAGATTATCGAAGGGGGGGTTTTGAGGAATAGATTTAATAACTTTCAATGAAATACAAAGGAACAAAAAATAAACTCAAATGATAGAGAGGGGCTGCATAGTTATCGCAAACTTATTTTAACGACAACAGAAATACTAGCTGGGACAACATAATAACTTAAAACTCAATCGTAGAGAAGAAGATATATGTAAACGAAAGGATGAAGGTCGAACACTCAAGCAAGGAAAAACATAACACCCAGAGACGACATCACATGCGTGTTTTCCACTAACACACCGATAGCGATAAAAGTGAAAACAAGAATGCAACAAGCAGAAAAGAGAGGTCTCCTAGTAAGACGTCCATCTGACAAACCAATACAAGGAAATGGTGGTTCGATTTCACGATATATTAAAAAAAAATAGCATAGTAGCAAAGTGTAGAGTTATCTTTCCTGCTCCTCCAGCTTCGACGAGGCATCCAAACTCCCCAAGGTCCCGCAACAGCAACCCTCTAGTTGAATCCTCATCCGTAGCATGCGAGGCACCGACATTCCTCTCAAACCCGAACTCCACTGGACACCTCTTCTTACAATCTGCAAAAGAAAGGATCTGTTCACTTATAACAGTTTGTATCGTTCGTCCTTTCCCCAACGTAAGCTACTGCCCAACTCGAACTAAGGATTCCTGAAACTCTTTGTATCGTAGCTTGCAAGTGTGCATTGGAAGATTCAAGTTCTTTGGATAATGTTTCAAGCCCAACATTGATCATGACCTCAGCAATAAATGCCAGTATTAGCAGCAACAATAACAAGTTTTTAGAGATTTTAAAAACTCGGATAGTTAGGGTTGACGATCCTGTAGTCAAAAACCATTGGATATGCACACTGCAAAAGGAATCGTCCATTGTTTCATCATTTTATCTGTTTTTTCAAGACCCTTACCTCAGACCTTAGTGGGAAGGAAGCTCTCTGTTGCTCGCTCCACAGAAAATGAACAAATCTACGTCTGGAAATTTGATATCTAATACTTGAGAACTTCAAATTGTATGCGCCCCAGCCTGATTGGCTGCACATCGCTTGGGTGATTATCCGCAATCTTTAGATTTCGTCAAAGGAGATCTTTGTCGAACAATCACATAGATACGAGCACCAGATTAGAATATCAAACCATCTTCCTGCACCCCACCGTTCCCTGTGAAAGTTTTTCCACACACCTATTGGAACCTCACACACTCTTTCTACAAGTAATCTCATTCCAACGATCTGGATATCCTCCATTTCTTCATTGCAATCATCTTTTACTTGGTGATAATCCTAGGCTCTATTGTTGTTAACCCTAACGACTTGCAGCAAGGACTCCTGGTGTCTGTAGCCGAGACAAAATTGTCCATCCTCATGAACCTGTTGCTGAAGTCCCACGCTGCCGTGTAAGACTGCTATCTTCATTTACAAATTCACATGACTCGCACACCAGCATCCCCGTGATGGATCCGTTATCACTCTCTCCTCTAGCATTTCTCACAATGCATTGCCTCTTCCAATTTGCACAACCATGATTTTTTTTTAAAATTCTCCACAGTGATTGGGACGAGGCAAGAGTATTTACTCACCGAACCAAACCAGGCTCCATACCGGAGATCTCCACGCGGCTAGCAGGGAAAAGAAACCAAAATTTCCTACGCACTCAGAAAATCCACCACGAAGCAAAGGAATGTTGTAATAACCCACAAATGTGAGCTTCCATGAAGGCACGTGACCCACCATCCATTCAGCATGTAGATCCCAAAAAAAAACGTGGCTGGCGCGCCATGACAAATCACGCAGCCAAAACGCATGCACAACCCAATAAGAGTTCAGCCATGCCTCCCCAGGTCCCAGGAAAGATACAACATGATTTCCCCTTACAGGAAGGTGCAGAAATGACAGGCTGTTACTTCCTCATGCAGCCATTTTGAAACTGAAGTGAAATCCTCCAGAACGTACGCCAGGTTGTAAAGAAAAAATGTCTATTTTGGAGGAGGGATCTTGTGTGATACGCAGGTCCTGTATTTCTTCCCATTCGAGCACATCTTTTATGACTTCACTGACCTAATCTATATTTAATTAGTTCTCCTTAAAAGCCGAGCAGTAAAGGGTTTCATCCTCATTTCTCTGTATTATTTTATATGATAGCTTTGTTTCAACAAGTCTGGTACTTGGACCTGATCGGAAATAAAATAAAAGCATACAAGTAGTTTTATATAATGCCTTAAGCATAAATAACCATGTATAGTTTTAGGTCAGAATGAAAGAAGCCCTCACCAAATTCGATATTGACATCTCCAAAGGCACTTAACGTGATAGAAACAAGGAGTAAATAATGGGTCCACAATATCCACTGTAAAAGACATCCATTTTATAATCATGTTGTACATGGTAACTCTGAGAAACCGAAACGTGACGCAAAGAGTAGAGAGGTGAGCTGGGTTATGGTGGGAGCAGCATGGTAGGCTGGGGATCAAATTCACCACTAACTTGATAATTATCTAATTTGGCATACATGGACGAATTTTATAACTAGGGAAAAAAAAGGAATTGCGGTTGAAGGCATTTACCCAAACATTTACAAAGCATAAGGGCGCCTAAATGGACAAGGAAAAAAACTTTGAAATTAAACAAGAACACTACGTCCCTGACGAGGAACAAGATTCCCTTGCGTGAATTGAGGCCAAACAATCACGATTTACAAAGCTTGATAAATCAGCACAAATTTTTCCTGTAATAGGAGGAAAACGTAATGGACGAGGTGGGGCGAAACATCAACACAAAACGAGAAGACAAGAGTGGGGCAATTCAATCATTTTCTGTGACAAGGGTGAAACCAACAAGAGCACCACCGACGTTAAATTCTTAGCGACATGTTCGTTGGAGAACGGGGCATTACATTCTCCTCCCCTTAAGAAAGCATCATGCTCGATGCGACAAAGCACAAAGGAAAAAGGAATGATAAGTGCAACAGAGAATGGAAAATGACAAAAGTGCACTCTATGGTTAAAACTTAGTTAATCAAAGCACGGCCACGAGGTGGCCTTATGAACATTTGGTACAAATTTTAACTTTTAAGGTTCTGTGAAGATTGGCAGTTCTCTCTTATTCATTATTTCATTAATCTCTTTCCATTGACATTATTCTTAATTCAAACCCTTTAAAATTTCATTTTTATCGAATTTTAGTTTACTCATTCCTTTGGGTTCCCATCCTGAACTCCAGTCACAACAACCTACCAGGGTCATACATAACACCAAATTTTCACACATAATTTTACATACTTTCACGACCGTACCACATCACAAGGGGTTCACCAAACCATGGAATGACAACAAGTAGACCACATAGCACATAATTCCCAACAATTACGTCTTAGACATAGATCTAGTACACACATATGACTGACAAACAAAATCAGCACGTTGAAACATATACAATGGATATCACATGACTCACAAAAATCCATGACTACACCAACATAGTGCCAAGACAATATCCAATAGTCCATACCAACCAAGAGGAGAGCCAAGCCTCTTACATAACAAGGTGTCAAAAAGACTCATACAGGTACACATAACTCACTATACCAATCTCCACACAACACAAGGCATCACGAAACAACTCCAGATATCTCCAAAAGCAACAGAATACAACTCCATATACCTCCCCAAAGCATCACCAGATAATCTCCATATACCTTCCAAGAGGAAGAAACATAGTGCCAGAACTAAGTCGGGTCACTCAACCATTGAGCCCCATTAAGAATATCAGGTCACTCAACCATAGAGCGCCATAAAGAATAACAGGTCACTCAACCATAGAGGCCTGTCTCCTTTCTCCTTTTAAATGAGGCCAGGTCACCCTATGGCCCTAGGCACATAGAGCCCCGTCACCCCTAAACCCAAGTGACATAATAACTCGTGGTTCAACAACCCGCTAGTTATCTGTAACTCCTTGGGGTGTACCCCCATACAATGAAGCGGGTCCATAGGTTCAACCACTCCATGGTTAATCCCATGACCCTAACCCAACACATTACAACATTAGAACCAGCATAACAACCATTCAAATGCCAAGTGGCAAAACCAAAAGCCTTGGGCTAGGCTACAAAACTTCAAATATCAAAAGAAAGTTTTAAAACCAAGAAAAGCAAATGGCTAATTAGCCTTGGTTAGTGCAAAATCCAAATGTTAATACAATAATCAAATAAATTCCCAAAACATAAGAACATGTCAATCAAGAAAACGGCTGGTCCTTGCAAAAGTAAAGCTGAAAGAGATTAATTTACGAATAAAATACGTAATGAGAAAATAGCACATTACAATCACTATGTGGCCTCATACTGGCCACCCAAAGGGGTACTCATCAAGTTGCTGGCACTCAGACATCGAGCCTCAGCTCGTAAAAATATACATGTAACCAGAAATGAGTATATCAAATAATGTAACTGTCATCATCTCTGCCTAAACCATTCCTCCATACTCCCACAAGGATCAACATAGTCAAAATCACATAGGATTATTCAATGAACAATCCAATAGGAAAGAGCAGGGGACACAAGGTTGCATAAGTTGAGCCTAAGGTGGTGCGCACCCACAATATACTGAGCAAGCTCGAAGTATACTAAACAGATAGAAGTGGGTTTTCAGTCTATATAAGACTCCACTTCCTCACTCGTACTCAGCTCAAGATTATGGAAACTTGGTCCACGCCTCCTCTCTCCACACATACACTCTTGACAATTTATCCCCTTAGGGTCGTCTAGTGTAAGGTCCACAACATACACATCACTACATCACAAACACAATGGTAATTCACACACAACCATAACGTCTTGTGCATGGTATAAATATACAGGGTACAACACAATCATACCTTCACGGGTTACGATACATCACTTACCACATCCTGCACCCAAAGTGCAAACACTGTACTCTAGGGATCATACTCGCCATATGCCCCTAAATCATGACATGAACCATCACATATTACATGAATTATACATACGAGGAACAACAATGTCTAACATTACGACATATAATCCCTTTGGGATACAACACAGTGATACACACGATTTCATCACAACACGGTGACGACATCACAATATGATTCAATTCACTCTACACCAATTTTTTTTTCCATGCAATACACCAATACATCTTCACATCACATAAGGTCAAAATGTTCCAACACTCTACAATTCACAATATCATCCACTCACACAAAACAAGGCGATACATCACACATGGATTCCTCATTGGATCCACGAAAAGGAGAGTCAATACTCTCATCACAAGCAGTAATTCACACGTGAATTCTTCATAGAATCCACACGAAGGAGAGAGAATACTCCCATCCCCCCAGAGCACATCAACATGATAACAAATACGCACTAAGTGACATACACATCGTGTGCGTTCACAATATCACAATTACGACATAGATCACATCACTCTTAAAACACATTACTCTTCCAATATTTATAACCATCATGCAACCCATCATGTAACACCATCACCTCCAATCTCACAACTCCCACCAGAGGTTCGAGAGCATGAACCTCGCTCTGATACCATATGTAACGACCCAAAAATTTCACACACGCTAACAACACAATAAATACAGGATAAATTTTTTTTTTTGACAAGACATCATAGGAAACCACCACATGACACACTTACAGATAGGGCAAGCCACAATGAGAAATTATTGATGGTTATTTATTTTAATAAAACATCTTTCGATCCTTAACTTAAGTTTCCTAGGACTCTGGATATTATTCGTATAATTCCTCTTACCACGCTAAGTTTCTTACTTTTACTCTGAAGAGAAATTTTCTTTGAGTCTTCTCTTTTGACCTTTATTTTCTTAATTTGTTTATTAAGAAAAATGGGATAATTTAATCCCACAATGCCATCGATTCACACTAACGCTACTAGAACTCGTTCTTGCCCATATGACAACATCGGGTTTACGTTCAACACACTTAAGAGAAAAAAATACAAAGTGACTTGGAAAAAGGTTAGAGGGAGAAGGTCGAGTTGAAATCATCTTTAGGACCTCATTAGTTATTGCCAAAATTTAATTGAAGCTAGAGATCTTAACCAAAATTATCAAAGATCTTACTTAGGCTTCACTGAATGAGTATTACTCAAAGAGAACAATTTACCTTCCAAAAGGTGAGGGAATAGGTTGTGTGGTTTCCAAATTGTTTTCTCCATGGCTTATTATATCTTATCATCTTCTAACAACTAACAATTCATTTCACCTTAGGATCGTTTTACAAATGTTCACCATAAAAGGGATAATGTTCACTAATGGAACTAGGGTTATCATGTTATATAATTTTACTTGGAATGATAGTCTTGCCTTTGATTACTTAAGGAATTACTTTCTCTCAAGTTGGTAACCTCTACGTTACTTTATTCGAATATAACTTCTAGTTTAAATTCTATAAGTATTAAACAACCCATGTTAGCTTACTTATGACACATTATTACTAAGTCATAGTAAGATTTAACTCAACATTTAATTCTCAAGGGTAAAGTTTAACAAAACTCATTTAAAAGAACAAAACAAGGTTACATCAACTCTTAGAATACTGATAATCCAATAGGGTCACTCAACAAAGAGGTAAACCAATTTTCTTAGATTTTCCAAGATAGACAGATAATCTCAAGGTTTCCAAAGTTAAGATGACATAATCCACAATACAATATACTAAGACATTGATCCTCTTCTACATTTTCCATGGGACATTATCAATAGTTGAACAATATAAAAAGGGTTCAAGAAAAAGAACTTCTCAATAGAGGTTGATGCAAAATTTTACAAGTCTATCCCTCTTTTACCCGCATGAGCATCTGCGACAAAATATTTTTTTTATACAAGAGTCAGTAAGCGAGAACTGAGCAAGATAAGGCTAAACAAAGCCACCATAACTAAAGTCTAGCAGTACCATGAAAGAAACACTTTGTTGACGAGAATTGGGTCAATTCCCTAAACACAACAACACCTCAAATTATAATAAAGTCTCTACCATGCCAATCAAAGAAGAAAAGGCCTTGTACTTCAATTATGAACAAAAGCAACAAAAGTTTAACAATTGTACAAGAATGGCTCTTGGCCTTATAAGAAGGAATAACCAATCTATAAGAAACAAGATTCCCATCAACAATTAAATATTTACAAGATTGAATTTTGTCACACATACCATCCATTCTAAAATTACCAAAAGATACCAAAAGCATAGGCTTTAATATAAGATTTATAAAAGACAAGAGCTGATCAACGTAACCAAGAGGAACCACAATGTTCACAGATTAACATGAAAGGCCAAGCATATTAAATTTCATTCATGTAATCACATAAAGCATATCACTAAAATGAAACGACATAAGTTTCGAAGTGAAGGCAAGGTATACTAGACTTGACCATTAACTCCAAGAGATTCCCAAATCATTCAAGAAGGGCCAATGCCTTAAAGGCTAGTAATAACACACAAGAGAAGAAGGGGAATCCGTCAATCAAGAGTATACCAAAAGTCATCCAATTTTTTATATCACTAAGGATTTATGAACCTCCACAATAATTATAAAGTTCAGTTAATTTAAAATAAATTACCTTTTTTTTTTCAAACAACAATATTTTAAGTCAACCCTTCATAACACAATCAACCATCACACATAGATACAAACATAAATTTCTAAGTGACATTAACAAATCAAAACCCTCCGTTATGAAACCATAAGACTATCAAATGCAAGATGAGTTTTCCCAAAGATTAATAACTTTTAAGGCAATTTCAATCACAAAATATTAAGGTAATTACGTGCATTGGAAAATGACCAATATTAATTAATAACATTAAAATAATAAGAGAGAGAGTGGAAGTTAGGAAATAGAAAGAGACGGCTTCGAAAATAATTCTGAGAGGGGGATTACACCCAAACTATCCTAGTGTTAACGAGGTATTGGATTCGCACGATAAAAACCTCGAGCTTAGCAAATCTGAAAAGCTAGTTATGGTTCAAGTGGATAGGGATGGTCAAGGTACTTCCTGAGGATGGCCTTAAAAGCCTAGGAACAAGATGAAAAACAATGTGGGAGTCTAAACACGCGAGATCTGATATGCATTGCACACAAACTTTTCATTTTAAAAGTTTTAACACCGAAGCTCTAACCCAGATAGCCCAAGCGGTGATCACTCCAATTCTAAAACTTGTCTTTCCCGATGTCAATAATATTATCGAAGGGGTTTGAGGAATAGATTTAATAACTTTCATTAAAACAGAAAGGAACAAAAAATAACTCAGATTATAGAGAGGGGTTGCATAGTTATCACAAACTTATTTTAATGACAACGAAAATACTAGCTAGGACAACATAATAACTTAAAACTGGGCTAGCAAGCCATTAAAAAAATCACATAGCCTAAACGCATGCACAAACCAATAAAATTTCAACCACGCTTCCCCAGTACCTAGGTAATATACAACATGATTTCCCCTTACAGGAAGGTGCAGAACTGACAGGCTGTTACTTCCTCATGCGGCCATTTTCAAAACTAATGTGAAAACCTCCAAAACGTATGCCAGGTTGTAGAAAAAATGTCTATTTTGGAGGAGGGATCTATGTGATATGCAAGTCTTGTATTTCTTCCCATTCGAGCACGTCTTTTATGACTTCACTGACCTAATCTATATGTAATTGGTTCTCCTTAAAATCCAAGCAGTATAAGGTTTCATCCTCATTTCTCTGCATTATTTCATATGATAACTTTTTTACAATAAGTCTGGTACTTGGATCTGATCGGAAATAAACAAAAGGTAACAAATAGTATTATATAACGCCTTAAGCGTAAATAAACATGCATAGTTTTAGGTCAGATTGAAAGAAACCCTCACATAATTTGATATTGACATCTCCAATGGCACTTAACATGATAGAAACAAGGAATAAATAATGGATCCACAATATCCACTTTAAAAGACATCCATTTAATAATCATGTTGTACACGGTATCTCTGAGAAACTGAAATGTGAAGCGAAGAGTAAAGAGGTGAGCTGGGTTATGGCGGGAGTAGCGTCGCAGGATGGTTGTCAAATTCACCACTAACCTGATAATTTATCTAATTTGGCATACATGGATCAATTTTATAACAGGGGTAAAAAGGAATTGCGGTTGAAGGCATTTACCCAAACATTTACAAAGCATACAAGGGTGCCTAAATGGCCAAGGATAAAATATTTGAACCTTAAACAAGAACACTACGTCCCTGACAATGGCGCCACCCATGAATAAGCTTCCCTTGCGTGAATCGAGGCTCGATCCGTGAAGCGACCAATGAGCTTGAAAAAATCGAGCACACAGTTTTCCTTTAACAGGAGGAAAACGTAATGGACGAGGTGGGGCCAACCACAGGAAACATCAACAAGACACAAAAAGACATGACAGAGTGGGGGAATTCCAATCGTTTTCTGTGATAAGGGTGAAACCAACAAGAGATCAACAGGAGCACCGTGACGTTAAATGCTTAGTGACATGGTCATTGGAGAATGGGGCATTACAATTGGCTTAATCTAAGGTTTGAGGATCAACCCTACTTTTTTTTTGTAGGAAAATATTTTATAAATGTTTTTATATAAAATTAAAAGTATGTGTGGATGGATGAATGGGGCCATTTATTTACCTTGGTGTGCAAGTCTTTTTCCTAGTTCCTAATATGTTTTAATAAATTAATGAAATGTGGGATATTAAAGCTAATGGGATGATGAAATAAAATGACTAAGTATAAGGTTGACCATGTTGGGACTTGATCATTATTTAAAGAAAAGAAAGAATTTAACCAAGTAAATTAAATTATGGTACCTTCCTAGTTGAATGTAATTAATTGAATTAGAGATAAATTAGAAATGTTTAATCTTTGGACTAGACCTAGTTCTCCAATCATAAGGTTGAGAATATTGTTGTAAGTGAAATTAATGTACCTTAGGGGTTGACACCCTTGTAACCTTATAAGTTAAACAAAAAAAATTTCTGATACTTTTGGGATCAGGGTTAGGGTTTCAATGAGAACATCATTTTCGTGGGTGTTATAGGCTACTTGGATCTCTCCTTATTCTAATGGACCAATATTGAGGAAATGGTGTCAAATTTTCCAAAATCATAGAGTATGAAATCCTTGGAAATTTTTTTATTAATGAGAGTGTGGGCTTGAGATATGGCATGCTTGACAACTTCGAAACCCTCATTTCCCTCTGTTTTCTACTTAAATTTCATAATCTTCTTCAACATCATGGTTATTTTCTTGACAAGAGTGAAAAACTCTGACACAAATATTCACACAAATTAATCCTCCCCAAGAATCTTTGGAGAGCCCTCTTGTGACTTGTAAATGGTAATTATCGAATAGCTTCTACCCTCTTTGGATCAATTTTCAACCCCTATTTAGACAGAATGTGGCCTAAGAGCTTTTGTTCATGGCCTAAGATCTTTCATTGAAAGAAAGTCATGCTGGAAGTAGTGAATTTTTTCCTCAAAATTACTTGGGTTTTCTGGACTGTTAACAGAATTTTGGCGAACTTCTGTTGTTTGATGTTTTAGGGCTGGTTTCTCTTGTCTTATTTTCTCTTTATCCTTTTTTGATTAAATTCGTGATCTTCATTGTATGAGTTAAGAATTCTTAACTCCTTCTGAGGGATTTTATGTTTCTTTCATGCTCATTTGATTTTGTTCCTCCTTTTGTAAGGCCCCTGGGAACCGATCCATGTTTTTACCTTATCTAATAAAAAATACTTTGGATCCTAAGGTAGATACTATAGTGGAGCTTAAAGTTATAATAGAAAGTTTGCAAAAATGAGAAACTAAATGAGGGCCCAAAGCTATATATAGGAAAGGGAAGGGGCAGAGCACATGGTGGAAAAAGAATCATGCAACCAAAAGGCAAGGTATACATGGACGTCTGCCCATAACTGGTACTTGAGAAACCGAGTGGCTCTAAACACATTCTCCCATTTGTATACAAGTGAAAAAGTTTCATATTCTATTACGAGATTGTATATACAAGAAGCTGACTACACACATAATAGGGCGGTTGTAAGTGTAAGAAAATGAACACATATGTAATCAAGAAGATGTATATACAACCACTTGGTTGTATATGAAGATGTCTGGTTATATATTTAGTCTTCCAACTATATATAGAGACTATATTTTATATGTGTGGCCACCCGGTTACCTATATGGCTCCCCGAGTACATATGTAGCCACCCAAATGTACTATACAGTCAACCACTTGCATATACAACTACCCGCTTGCATATCAAGGTTGCATATCAAGGTGCCCAACTGCATATGTAGATCCTTAACTACATCTAAAATAGTGCATACACCCATTTGCATATGTAATTAAGCATCAACACAGTTAGCTACACAATTTTTTAATTTCTCCCCTACGCCCATTTCTGGCACGCCTTTTCCCATATACGTTATTTTCCTTCATCATTATATACATATTTCCCATATTCACCATCAACATGAAATCCATTTTTTACAATTCACCAAAGAAAATCAAGGTTTGATTTTGGTAAGGGGTCCCAAAATTCACCCTACCCGCACATACAGTTAGATGCCAAGCGACTGACAAAAACCATTTTCTACATCAAAATGGTAGCCCTTCATAGTCTAGTATTTGGTTCCATAATATATCATAAACCTTAAGTTCCATAGAATAAGGTAGATTCACATAGGTATATATATCTACTAAAATACATGTAATCATAGTATGTGTGTAAAGTTTAGTTTTTGAGTCAATAATGATACAACAATGCAAGCTTCTCCTTTAGATATTAAGCTTGAATCACCTCAAAATTGAAAAGGTAGGTGGGGGAGTCTCACCCATGTAGTGGTTGAATAGGAAATGCTTCAGTGGGAGGGGTAAAATATGGAAAGCAATGTCTCACAAGCAATAAGTAATCATGGCTACTCCATATTTTCGAGAAAATAATAACCCTGTTATGGGATACACCAAAAACCAAATTAAAGATACTCCTTACATAGGGGTAAATATATATTTTACCTCTTATGAGTAGCCGCTAGTTCAATGTTATCTGGGAATGCAACTAAAAGAGAAATGATTGTAAGCCATTGAATCTATAAATCAGACCTTATCTAATGAAATGATTTTAAGATGGGATCACTTGCTGCCCAAATTTTAATGAAGTAATGGATTTTGCAACTTTCACGAGTTTGCATTGAGATGGATATGATCCACTAGAAACGTCAAGGAAAGAGCATATTTTGTCCCCTATGTCCCCTACTGTAAATCTTGAGGTTGTATACCCATCTGCTACCACACATTTCATTCTAACACTACCAAAAGGGGGTGTTGGGTTCTTGACCCATTCACATTATCATCGATACTTGGCCATGAAACAATCATATCAGTTGATTTTATCACCATGTGTGATAAGGGAAAATCCTTCATCTCTATTCAAATACAAATGCCTCGCGACCATACGTGAAACATGGTTACCATTGCCAAGCATCACCTAATCTACCATAAACAGGAGTAGGGAAGGTGTGAAGCCATCTACACAACAAGATAGTGACATGTCCTTCTTATGTCAAATGCCACCAATGGATCCTCCTTCGACCCTAGCACCTATGGTCAGTCCATGAGAAACAACAGAGATGCCCCTTTTTCCATTGGCTCACTTTGCATTAAGATTAGGCTCAAAGAAGTTAGTGCAATAGGGTTCATCATATTAAAACTTTTAAATTTAAGGATATGAACTATTTACTTCATGGTTGTATACTATTTTTTTAAAAAAAAAACTATATAGTTATACTTAGTAATATCTAAATAATACACGCAATTACAAAGATTTTTAAAATGTGTAAATATGAAAATTATTTCATTTTTCTATTTTGATATTATTGTTGTGGTTGTACTTTGTAATAATTATTTTAAATTATATATATGTATACATATACATATACATATATATGTATATATATACATACATACATACATACATAAATACATATATACGTGTGTGTGTGTGTGTGTACATATATTACACACACACACACACACACAAGACCCACACAACACACAACACATATATATAATATATATATATACATTACACACACACACACACACAATAGATAGCTATATATATAGATAGATATATATATATATAATATATATATATATAGTATGTATGTATGTATGTATTTATGTATGTAGTGATGTATGTATGTATGTATGTATGTATGTATGTATGTATGTATGTATAACAAATTTGTCAATTTGTTACACACACACACGTGTGTGTGTGTGTGTGTGTCTATATATATATGTGTGTGATTGATTATATTTAAGCAACATGTTGATTTTAGTTTTTTTACGTTCATGTTCACTAATATTTAAGATAGATATAGGAATCATGTATAATGTAGGAGATGCTTAAATGCATATTAGGATTAATTATTTGTGATATTTTAAGAGTTTTAATAAATGTATAATTATTAATATTTTTAAAATTATGTTTATTAATATTTAAATAACTTGTTTATTTTTAACAAAATATTTTTTTCTTAATACTTAAATAAATATATATAAGGAATCAGATGAAAATGAATATGTACAATTATTTTTTTGTGACATTAATATTTTTTTATTTTATTATAATTAAGTTGATAAGCATTCTCTTTAACCAAGTGAAGTGTTCTTGTTGTTGACATTCATTAGCAAATAAATCATTGAGATTGTTTTGTACGGACATGTGTTGATGTGTTGTTTGAGGAATTTTTTA